>VZTV01041933.1:0-25549 GCA_013400875.1 Anhinga rufa | reverse complement strand
AAAAAAAAAAAAAAAAAGTTGCGTTTCAAGTGAGAATCATTTGATATCTGCGGTTAATTCACTGTCTTGGAAGGTCAATAGGAAAGGGAATTCTGGACAGACTCGATTTACTACTGCTTTGCATGGATATGTATTTGTGATTTGATAGCGCTTGTAGCTTGTTGTAAATTTTTTCTTGTAGAGCTGTACTGGTTGACATAGTTATGTTTTTTAACTCCATGTCTTTTTACAAGTCAGTGTGAATATTTGTTTACCTTATAATTCACCTTTTCATTTCACTTCAAAATCATTCCTGTACACTTCTTACTAAATCACTTTCTGTTAGGCCACAAAGATTTTAATTGTAAGCTGTGACGGGGTTAAAACCTCTTTTTTAAATCATCAAATCGCCCCATAGGATATAGCATTACCAGGTCTTTGCTTTGTGCAGAAGACAGGCTAAATAGAATGTGAGTGGTTTTAAGCATGAAAGGAAGAGGACCTTCAGAGCCTGTCCTGTCTGCTGCCTTCTCTATCGTAGCCAGAGGGCTGGGACTGTGGAAGGCAAAAAGGAAGGGAAAGCACAGAAAAGCAACAACCGGACGCATTTCCTCTGAGAAATCTTTATGCTATAAGGGTACCAGTAATCACAATGTGGCTGAAGTCGCTGTTGGGAGATAGAGAACGTGTTGGCACCAGCAAAATGGTTCAAAATGCTGTCCTCCTAAAAAGAGTGGGGGGAAACCTAAACCAGAACAGCTAGAAATGTAGCTAGGAGTGTGCCTTGAAAAAAAGGACCTGGGATTCTTTCGATATCAGAGAGACTCTTGCTTATATAGCAGTTTTAATAGACTTACTTAGTGTGCCAGTGTATTTGTGCAAGTACGTCCATTCTTTCTATAAACAAGCATTGACATACAATGATTTAATATTCTTCATGCTGAGCTCTGCAGATAGAGTAGTAAAATGTAAATGATACAGCTGTGTTGCAGATATATCTTTGACAACTCAGAAGATGACGTTGCACATGCAGAAAAGCAAGGGAATGAGAAAGGGCTTTCTCAGCTCTTGAATTGTGTACATCCCCTTCAATGGTCATTTCTGTGGTGGTTTTAATTTCAAATCATGTGACTGCAAGGCTGTTGGCATTGGCGTGTTGAATTAGTTCCTGCATTTTCCTTGTTTGTCTGTAATAGTCATTAATGAGGGAAATTCATCACCTTTCCTAAGTTCACCACTCAGCTGAATAAAATAAGGGGTAATTAGGCATGGTGGGTTTCTTCCTCTGCTCCAGTTCCACAGTAAAGAGAAAATGAACCAAGTTCTTTGCTACTATTTTGGGGGCAGCTGCTTGTAAAGCCAGCTGCATAATTCAGCCTCAAAACAACGTTACAGGGCTAAAGTCATAGAAGCAGCAGCTCCAGGAGTTAACGCCTGGAGGACAGGGTGTAGACTCATAGAGTTGATTACAATGGTTAGGGGATTATTGCAAGAAATCCAGTGGAGTTGGAGGATTGCACTGGAAGCTTGCATAGCCAGTTCTTCAACTGTACATCCTGCTAGTGGCTATTATTTAAATGTCTTGATAGTAGTTCCCACAGTAATCAGAACTCTCTTGAGAAACATGTAAGTTTACTTGGAAGAAAACAAAATAAGAGAGCCTCCAGAGGAAAGAAAATTTCCTAAAGTAGGTCAAATTCAGAGCTTGCAGTAAAAAGAAAATACAAAATATTGATATGAAGAAACCTATGCCAAATAGGTCTTATGCATATGCCATACTGAAGAGTCAAGATGACTGGTGAGCACTTCAGGAAAGTAATTTATTTCAATATTTTCTGGAGAAAGTTTGCTTGTTGCCTTAGAGAAAAAAATTATGTTTTAAATCTGGTAGTCCTTGCTTAGAAAAAGGCCTCTTGTCCTAATTAATCATAGTACCTTATACAGGCTAGTGATGGGTCTCTTATCTAACCCTGGAACTAAAGCAGCTGGGGCCACCACCTGTTAACTCACTTCCAGCACCATTTAATTAGCCTGAATGGCTGTTACCTTCAGGCTTATCTGGTGGGGAATGAAATGGGAGCAGATGCAGAACATCCCTACAAGGGATGGCCCAAGAAGTGCAAGGAAGAGCTAGGAGAAGTCAGGGTATGGGGGGAAGTGGAGAGAGGAAAATAGACAGGTTTGGGAGCATCAAAGTCTTACAGTGCATGTTTACATGCTCTCTGCTAAATAGCAAGTTTTGAGAATTTAAGTGTTCAGTCAGAAATGTTGCTATGTAATAATATTCATATGGTTTCCTGCATGACTGATACCACATAAGACTTCAGCTTTAGAATTTGAAAGCAAGTGATGCAGATTAAAACAAACAAACAAACAAAAAAACAAACAAAAAAAACCCAAACAACAAACCCAACAATCATAGTTATGTTACTCCGTAAAATATATTTGCTGGATCTGTGTTGAAGTTGCTAGCATCTTTGTTTACTACCTACTTCCAAAATAAATAAATAAGATGCAAAGAGGTTGTTTACTGGCAGCATAAAGATGCAAAGAGGTTGTCTACTGCTTTTGCATGACTAGAAGTCCTCATTTACTTTTTACTGAGTTAAAGGCTGTTATTGAATGAATGATGAAAATGAAGAGCAGGAAAGGTGTTTAAATAGCATCCACTACTGAGGTTTTGTCAGGATTTCAGTCATATGCACTGTTCTTTGAAGACAACCAAAACAAAGATATTCAAAGCATTAAATAAAAGTTGTATTCTTCCTTGTTTTAGAAAAAGCTGTTTCTAAGGGTTTTTTAACACCATAAAGTATTTTGTTTTCATCAGAAAATTCTCTTGTGTGCATTGAATAACATTTCTGTACCTGTGCATAAGTGTACATTTTATTTTTAGAACCACATATTGAGTTGCTGGAACATACTTGTACCAGCTATTAATAAAAAGCATCCTTATGGATTTATTTGTAATTTACTTGTGCTCGATCCTCGGATTAAAGCCATTATGTGAGAACAAATTCTTGCCTTTTCCTGTTAGCTTAAACCTTTCTTAACTTTTAAGATGAGGCAGCTGAGCAGTGTTAACTTTTTGTGAAGAACTTCTTAATTACTTGTGGAGACTCTTAGCTGATGAAAATGGTCGTAACTCCCTAAAGTTATCCAATTTAAACAAGTCAGCTGGCTTGACTCTAGGAAGTTGTTCTATGAAGTTTTATGAAAAATAATAGAATATTTCCCTTCAGCTAATATGAAACATTGGTAAGGATACTCTCCAGATCAATCAGCCATATGCTACACAGGCCTCTTACATAGACCTGTAAGTGTTTACCAAGCTGTGATAGTCTAAGGGTGGCCTAATTATTCCCAATTCTGCAAATAGCTTGGAGTTTTTCTGTTTGTTCCAGATCTGAAGAATAGGTCTGTATTCTTGAAAGCTTGTGTGTTTTTCTAAGCAAACATATAATTCCTTCTACCAAAGTTAGTTCTCATAGATAAGTTAATTTAACAGTATTTCTCCCTTAGGTACTATTCTTACTTACCTATACTCTGATAGCATAAAATGTTTTGTCATTATGAATAACCAAATGAAGAAATAGAATTAAATCAAATATCCCTTAAGACATATTATAGTGTATTTCTACTGTAACTCCAATGAAAACCTAGAATAAATCAAAATACTGAAAAAAAAACCAGGCTACTAATTTAGTTCTTCATCTTAGCTTGTGGTTTGATGCAGTTACAATTGTTTGGGTTTTTTTCTGATGTCTCTTCCTGAATTCCTCTAGATCACGAGAAAGGAATCGATGGGAATTGATCCAATTTGTAGAACACAACTCTAATATTGATAGTAGTTTATATTCATTTGCTTCACCCTAATCTTTTATTAATGTTCATTTGAAAAATGCTGTTCATGCAGTTTACTTCCAGTTTTGTACCCCCAAGCTGATGACAATAATGAAATTTAGAGAAACGTAACAAGAACTAATGAAGTTATATATTGTGGAATTAAATGTGGCAACAGTTATTATTTTTGTAGTCAGACATTTTTCAGTAGATGGCTTTAATTTAAGATAAAGAGTGACCAGTGTAGTAACTCAGATACAGGAGAATTCCTACACTAGTAAGAAGTTGTGTCTGTTTAGGTCTCTTCAATTTTTCTTTATGTCCTCCAGGAGGATGGGCCAGGACATCAATACTGAATCATTTGGGGACTTTTAAGGACGCGTCATCAATAAAACGTGTCATAGAGACATATCCACCTGGTACAAAAGAAGCAACAATGATGGCATCACTTTCTGTTACCAGTGGGGGGAAAAAAAATTAGTGGTGCCTTTTCTATGAATAGCAGAGCCATGGTTAAAAGCATGTTTAATATAATTTTTGAGGTTAGGATTGCACAAAGCACTTGAACGTAAGTAGCTGTGAAAATAAATGTGTGCATCTGGTTTGAGGTGTTGTAGGAGCTGAGACAATGAATACCAATATTCTTATTTTCTGATAATTTTGAAGAGTTAAAGCTATGTAAATTAAAGCATGAATGGTGTCTAGTAGCTCCTGCTGCAGACCAATAAAACGGAGGAACTTACAGATTTCAGTGGAAATTTCATTGGAAAAGATTCCCCCTATTCACATAAATCTTTGGTGCTATCTGACTGCCATTGGACCACCTAAACTTGTACTGAACTTGTGTAATTAAGCCAAATCCTCTGGCTGCTTTGAAGGTGTCATCTGTGCTTGGACTGCACTGACTAAACCTGAAACCATTCCACCAAAAAGCTAGACCACTCAGTGCTGGTAAACTTAGCACTCTCCTATCAGGTCAAATAGATGTTTGTCGGAGTTTTATTAATGCCTTAAGGTACTTGTCCAACTTAATGAGTGGTGGTTCTGGAAAGGGAATGAGATATTTTTCATCATGAGGAGGGGGTTTCCCTCTCAAATGAGGCCTCTCTCAAATGCTCCTGTAAAAGAAAGGTGTACTAGCCATTGATAAGGGGTGGCTTGCTCTTTTTTTCTCTTTGGTAATCAAGGCTTCACTTTCATCTTCCTCTTCCAAAATAAACCCATTTAGGAGTATTAAAAAAAAAAAAAAAAAAAAGAAAAAAGAAGGGAGGGGAAGTCCTTTTACCTTCTTCCTGAAGTTTTGCATACTTACAGGTAAAAGTAATTTGCTGTTGAATTAAATGTTTGGTTTGGATTTGTTCTGGTTTTTTGTTTGTTTGTTTGGGGTTTGGTTTTGATCTTTTTTTTACTTAATGAGTCAACCAATTACTCTGTAGGTGTTCTTTAAAAGATAAGTTTTATTTCACTGAAAATAGGCTTTTCTGAGCAGCTAGGATACCAGAAACATTGGTTTAAATTCCTCCTGTCTGATACAGAAATTCAACCAAGATGTTTAACCTTACTGGCGAGTTGTTTTGAGGGACATCTCTCTTTATCAGTTCTCTGAAACATGTTATAGAATGATTATGACATTTCTCCGAGGGATGGGGCATTGAGTTCAGCCTCTGCTTTGACTCAGACCGAGCTGTAAATTTTTCATACATCAGGTGAATTGTTTCAGGTTAGATAATTCATTCCGCTCTCTTTTTTTTTTTTAGCAGGATGACTTGTTCAAAAAGTGTAAGGATGTAAAATCGTTCATTATGTTTATCAAAGCCAAGTGGGAAATTGCCTGATCCTACAGCATGGTACTCATAAGAAATAGATCACATTTTAGCATTCAGGCCTTTTACCCCCCATTCAACAGAGTGCCTTCACAGCAGTCTCATGGTGAAATGTGCCTTTTAAGTCAATAGTATTTACTTCTGTTAAGTTTTAACAGGGAGTCCCAAGCAAAGGCAAAGCTGAATCCTGTGACTGAGCTGAAATTAAATTCAGCCCAGTGCAGGGGGGCAATAGCCCAAAAGGAAGGACTTGGGCCAGACATTGTTCAGTGAAATGGGTAGAATTAACCTACAGCAAGAGCTGAACTTCAGTGATCGTTAGTGAAAGTCATTTCCAGCCAGAGACCATAACTTAACATTAGTTGAA
The DNA here is from genome assembly GCA_013400875.1 of Anhinga rufa. Classification (NCBI taxonomy): domain Eukaryota; kingdom Metazoa; phylum Chordata; class Aves; order Suliformes; family Anhingidae; genus Anhinga; species Anhinga rufa. The sequence continues at coordinate 19,537 of VZTV01041933.1, read as the reverse complement.
TATCATGTTCGGTATCAGGTGGAAAAGTAGTGTTTCTCAAAGAATGAGAGTGAATAATGTCTGTGTGGTTTGGGGTTGTAAATAACAAGTGCATTGTCACTAGCAGACATCATGTAAATATCAGTAGTGTTAAAAAGAGACTAATCCCTTCATTTCTGTCAGTGAAGGGACCGAAGCCAAGATTTTCATGCCTAAATGCCTGCAAGTAGTTGTTGTCTACTTTTTTAAGCTGCTGCTCTCATGTCCTGTTGGCTGTACTGAATGCACAGCATTGCTGAAATGGAGACTGCTCCTATTTAAACTCCTAAGTGAGCCTTGCTGAAGGGCATTAGCACCGCTGTTTTGTGAGGTGTAACGAGGAGGGTGGCCCATTGCTGGGAATACCATGTCTGAGGGAGTATCTTGGATAAAAGAGACCAATTCATTATGCAATTATATTTTGTACATGATGCCAGACATTACACTGACATGTAGAACACTCCAGTAGCTTTCAGCGCATCTTCCTCCTCCTACATCATTTTGAGTAGTGTGTGGTTAAATCTCCTAGAAGACAATCAGTCTTTTAAAGTGATGATCAGCAGGTTTGTTGCTTGAAATCTCAGTCTGAGCTTTCTGTAGTCAATTATAAACATTTGCCCTAAAAAAGTAGGCACAGCCTCTGCCTCTCAATTTAATAAAAGTCCTGTCCTTCTGTCCTTTACTGCTGTAATTTAAAACTCTGACCCAATCAATCCTTGAATGCAAATAAGTGAGCAATCTGGAGAAGCAGAATGTTGAGCCAGTCACTCTACAGCCATTTTCAGGGCAGATTTTAAAGATGTACGTGACATTGGCCATTAGTGAGCCAGCAAAGATGAATGGACCAATAAATGAACATATTTCACTTTTTTCATCTGCCAAGATTAAACAACATCTTGGTGTTTGGTTGGGTTTTTTTGCCTGGTCTTTTATTTTCTTAATTTACACAACAGTATTTTACAAGGCATGCTATCAATTCTTTAACTGACTTTTTTAAAGAAATATTTTTTTCCAGTAAATCCCCTTATGTGGATTGGTCTTGAGGATTTTAGTTTTCTTTTTATTTTTCTTTTGTAATTCAGCTAAAAGATTTTGATTTGTAAGGATGCTGTGTCTATAAGATTGTTTAAAAAGCAAATGGAGAATATGAATGTTTGGCATCACATTTTCAAAATTGGATTGACTAAGCTAGTAAAATTAAGCATTCAGAAAAAAAATCCACAAATGTAATTTTCTAGTTTAATTTCATACATACTTGCTTTAGGTGTTTTGTGAAACTTCCGAATGATTTTTAGTAGCATGTGCATTTTATCAAAAGGAACTGTTAATTTCAGTCATGACAGAAGTCCAGAATTTGTCTGTGTGTGAGAGAGCAAAATGTTTCTTTCCTATTCAGTGTGTTTACAGTAATTAATAAATTAGCTGACACCTGTCAACGAGAAAAGAAATAAGCAGCCTATTGTTCTGGTAGTGATATTCTTGCAAAGAGATTTGCTTCTTGCAGTTTTCTTTAAACAAAATACGAATGTTTCTTTTTAGGTGTTATCTGTTGGACAGTACACTATCAAAAGCAAATAAAAAATAGAATTTAAGTTTAATAAACAGTTTTACATTAAGCTGTATAGACAAGAGTAAAAAGGTCTAGTGATATTGACAACAAATTCCTTTGGGTCGTGATGTTTTGTTTTCAGAGCCACTGGGATTTTTATTTTATTTTTTGCTTTGAATTATTTAGTTCATTATTATGAGTTATCTTTGTGCTGCTTTGTGGTGTTTTGGTCAGCAATTTATCTTGGGGTCTTAAAACATGCGTTCATTTACGTGTTTAGCTGACCAGCTGCCTTCCCTTATTTCTTTTTTTTTTAATGTGACATTAAAATTGTTTCCTTGCAAGGATCTTTCAACTCAGAAAATGAGTCTTACTCCTTATGCTGCTAAACTGTTGCCTTTTCATAGAGGGGCTCTACCCCTTTCCCCTGCCCCATCTTCCAGAAGAGGTAGAGCAGCCCCCCCGTGCCTGCCAAGACACAGTAGCCCCCCCCACCTCCTCCCCACAAAGAGGTGAAGTCCCCTGAGTCTGTAATTGCCAGGAGATGAAGCGATGATGGGGAGTGATCACAGTCAATAGCTTTGATTAACAATAAGGTGGAAAATTAGCAATGCTAGCATTCAGCTCCCCTGCCTTCCCGTCCCCATATGCTCACCACAGCCTGTGCTGGCTGGTTGGCAGGGTGGCCACCGCGCCTGGCGGGCTGCAGAGCGAGACCTGGGAGTGGGCAGAGGGGGACAGCGGGCAGCGTTTTGGGGACCCTGCACAATGCTCCTGGCTGCCTTTCGCTGGGTACCACCATGCAGGTGGGGGAAGGACGAAGCGTGCCGTGCGCTGGCACTGTGGCTTTTGCTGTCGTGTGTGGATTTAATTGTGTCTGGACGTGTTGTGATCGAAATGGCAACTACTGTTACTCCTGTGACCCCATCAGCAGCTCTGGTGTTGTTTCCGACAGACTCCGACGACCTAGAGAGGGGGAACGACAGCGGGACACCACTCCCCACCTCTGATAACGGCGACAATTCGCTGGGCTACACAGGTAGAGTGCATCTTTCCAAAATATTCCTGACTGCCTACTTCTGACACTTTCCACCTACATCTGCCATTACCACCTGTACACGGTTTTTTAATCATCTTTGCTAGCTGGCTATCTTTCACCATCACCCTAGAAGTTCAACATTGTTAGTATTGTTGGGAAATATTATTCTGCCTTTTAACTAACAAAGACAACTTTTTGTGTGTGTTAGTACATTTCCATTATTTAAATGTTTAAAGTAATTTTCTATTGTCGAAACAATGCAGCCATTATTTTCCTTCAAACTGTGCATATTACTGCATTAGGCAATATATCATCTCAGAGAAATTTTTCCAAAGACCAAAGGCAGGGATTTTTCCATATGTTTATTTTGGGTTTGGTTTTTTTTTCTCCTTTGTTTCTGTTATAAACAAAAGTAAAATATATTGCAGCAGGGAAAAAAAATCCAAGTGAAACTAAATTGTGATTGGAGAAGAATCGGTTTCATTGACTTCTGCTTTGCATGAACTAGAGAAACATGTCTCTAGGCCAAATAAGAAAAGCCACAGATAGGCAGCACCATACGGTGTGTTGCAGCAGTGATCTCTGAAGGACCCAATTCTGTAACTCCTCTGCATGCTGCAATGATACCCAGCTCCAGGAGTCACACTAACCACAGCCCAGGCTCAGCCACAGAGTCCCTGAGCTTAGGGTTTTCATGAACTACTGGTGGTACAGTACAGTGGCAGACTCGAGATCTAAATAACTTTTAGGTTGTGAATGTGAGTATTAATTCTTCTGGTGGTAGCAGCTTTTGGAAAGGGAAGGAGGGAGAGCGAGTTGGACATTTAACTGCAAGATGTTCTTTAAATTTTTTATTGGTGGGTTACTAGTGCTGCTACTGCTCACACTGTAAAATCGCACATAGTCAAGTTTTTAACAAAAGTGTGCGAATCTGATGTTCATAACTATGACAGTCTTACAGGATACAAGAAGAGGATAGGCAGGTATAAGAGGGAGTAATTTCTTGTTCATTCATAAAACTTCAGGTCTGTTATACACCACTTACAATGATTATAGCTTTCATCGCCTAACCCTCACAATCATCCCTGCATGTAGTTTAACACCTTAACGCATAATTTTACTCCTGTTCAAAATACTTTTTTCTAAAAAGATAAAAAAGTAAAGCAATACAAATTTCCCCTCAGTCAACAGAATAAGTGCCGCCTTAGAAAAACATAGCATGAGCCCTGCTGCATGTGGATTATTTAGACTTTTCTACCTTCCGATTATTCCTATTAATTTTTTTTCTAAATTCCCCCCTTCCACTCTCCCAATTTGGCACATCTATGCTCCCTGATGCATAGGGATTCATCATATTGACAAAACAAAAATTAATATAGCTTAAAGAATGTTTTTTTTAACTTACTTTAAGTTAGATTTTTGCTTTCAGAAAACAAGGCTAGGAGTGGTGATTCCTAGGTCTTGTGTTTAAAGAGACACTAATTTACTTGGGACCACAAGTCAGAGTGTGTTATTAATGAAGTTGCTTAGTTTTACCTAGAGAGGAGCAATCGGTTCCCCTCCAGCACCCTCGCCCCTCCCCTGGCCTGGGGCTGGTGCCCGGCAGGCACCCGGCAGGCCTGACAGCCTCACATCTGCCCATGGAGGTGGGAGAGGGAGCCCTTCATGCGCCCTCCACAAGCCCCCTTAGCCACAGGAGTAGCAGGGATAAGAATTCAGGGGGGAGACACCATCCATCACCTTTTCCCACCAACGTGTTTCGCAGAGGAGCTGGAGGCTTGGTGCAGGACCCCCGTGGCAAGCGTACCAGGTGGGTGATGGCAGGCAGGGGGTGCAAGGGCTGCAGGTGGTGCTGCTCCTCAGCGGAGACTTTGTCTTCCTCTTGCAGGGCAGTATTTAAGGCATATGAGGCAGTGTTTAAGACAGTAGCTCCCCTCTGAGCATGGGGATGTGGAACGACTTCCCGAGCAGAGCACAGACCCTTTTGCGTCTGTCCACCTACGAGGATCCTTCGCCCCTATCAAGGTGCGCACATGCATCTGGGCGCCGTGTCCAAGGACAGGCCTCTGCGGGGCATTGCAGCTGTTTAACCTGCCTCTCAGAGACTAATGGGGTCATCCGAGAGGACTGGCAAAATCAAACCCTGGTCTAGTAGCTCCCCAGAGGCTCCGGATCTTAACTCTAAGCCATATTTTAATAGGCGTTTTCCAAGCAAGCACAAAAGTCAGCATCAGGTTAGAAGCAAGCACAGGCTGAACAAAAATGAAAACCAAGAGGATGGCTGGTTTTGTTTAATTGGAGTTTGTGTGCCTATATTTGAACGAGCACTGAATGAAGTAGTTTTTCATGTTTAAAGATTTAACGATTCAGTATTTTTTTCTCCACTAAATAGTAATCAGTAGCACTGTGTGTGTATACCTTGGTTTATATGGAAATCCCCGAGGTATTTATTAAAATTAGTCCAACAGGTTTCTATAGTAATCAGTAAGAATTTTTTTAAATAACATTACCTGTAATACAATCTTATAGGTAAGGTTACATTTTTTTTTTTCTACTTTATGGGCCCATTTATGTGGGCCTAATAGGAGTTCCTGGATTTTACAGCAGTATTCTTAGATCAGTTTTTTGTTCTCTCTTACCTAGAGGATTCCATTCTCCAAAAGGAAAACCATTCCAGAAGCTTGTCTGTACTGAAAATTCTCTGATTCATTCTTGAAGTCACTCAGATAAAGTCCAGGGTGTCTGGACCTGTGGGGAAAAAATCCAGCAGTTTATTATTTAATCCTGTATTTATCTTCAGGTCGTGTCTGAATAGGCAAAACCCAACCAAGCTAATAAATGCTGTCATACAGTAGGATCATACATTATTGCTCATACTAAGAGCAGTGATACATCTATAGGGTACATCTTCCAGTTCCATTAAGTTTAGCTGCAAGGTAAATGAGCAAAACATTCGCCAGTATGGGAAGTTTCAGGGTTAAAGATTATAATTTTTTCCTACATATTTTTCTTTCCATATACATTTTTCAGGATATTCAGCAGCTATTTCATACTGTTCTTAAGTGGAGGGACATGACTCCTAGAGAGCGTTTCAGTGTGTTCTCCTAAAGTCTGTTTTAAATCAGGAGATTTTTGGCTATCTCATTAGGTTCTGGTGTTTCCACTGTGGATGTGAGCACTTGCTTTAAGAAGTAACCTCACACCAAAGAGGAGACACATCCATTCCAGGGGGGAAGAGAGGAGTTGCCAACCCAAACTATTTCAGATAAATTGAAGTTGTTGATAAATTTCAAGACCATTATTATGGGAAAATGATGAACTTGTATTTGACTTTAACGGATTCTTAGTATGTTACAGGACCAAACTCTGGATTTTTTATCTCCCTAATCAATATACTAATGTAGTATCCAACAGATTGTTGCACTTTTTATACATCAGCTTTTTACTATCAAAATAATTATTATTAGTTATTAACTGTAGACCCAGATGGAGAGGCTGTATACACATCTGTATTAAAGATGATGATTTTAGAAAGTATTTGTAATGTAAATAAATAGGGGCTGACTAAATAAAAAATCAAGAAAGGAAGTTCAGTCCCCGAGGATTATTCCATATGCATGACACTGATGTTAAACTGAAGGAGCTTATAGGAAGGTTTTCTTGTGCATATTTGATATGAGAGAATAAAAAAATAAAAAGCATCTAAAAGCTGATGTGACCACATAGGTAGCATATTAAAGATGCTGGACATATCTGGATTGATTCAGCAAAGGATTTAGGGTTAAAAAACCCAAAACCTTTTAACTGTAACTCTGTCCGTTTAAAGAAATGAGCTAGGAAGATAACCTTGTCTACATCTTCACAAAAGACCAATTCTACTCTGCCAAGGCCAGATCAGAAAACAATGGCATAGTTAAGATGTGTAGCAGAAAAAAATAAATTACTATTTTAACTATGTGCATAAAGAACAGGCCAGATCACAGGGGTATTCAATAGGATAAAACCCATATGATTTAGATACCTTGTGTTGTTTTTAATTTGCCCTACGGAAGACAACCAAAGTAGTTCTCTGAAATGCTCTATAACTATGCCTGTTTCTCTTTCTACAGACTTTAAGGGAATTTCAGGTGACTAGCAATGATGTAGATACCTAAAAACAACTGCAAGTAATCCCACCTCTCCATCAGTTTGGATCTAGGTTCTGAAAGGAGGTGATAGGAGTGTGCAGCAGAGAATATAATGAAATCTTTTCTGATCACCAAAGGAAGGCAGGGGAGTGGAAGATGCAAGTAGGATTTCAGTTCTTTGTCAAGTTTAGGCTGCAGAGATGTCAGACAAAGACTATTGTTTGGACAGTTATTTTAGAGTGGAAGGAAAACCTTAAGTTACCCATTGTTATTTTTTTCATTGAGGTCCTGGAGATAAGTACAGGGACAAACAGAAACGGAAGGGAAGCAATGAAAAAGATCTAAGTGAGTTCCCACTGTATATCAGAGGAGAAATATGGACAATCATCCACATAAGATACTGGAGGAACTCAGGAGATGGAGAATTTGGAAAAAAGCTCAGAGAAGAAAGGGCCTTAAATAACATCAGGATTTCCAAGAGAAGAGCTTGTGGTTAGTGGTCAAATGGAGCAGATGATGTGCTGAATAATGTCCCCTGGTGCCCAAGGAGCTTTGAGTGCCACAACCCTGCAGCAGGGGCCAAGGAGTAAGGAAACCTGAAGAGCATAGAGTAAAACTGTCTTGACTAAAACTGCTAAACATACTTTTCTGTTTAATATTTACCTGTTAGAACTGATTTGCAAGAAAAGAGTAAAATAATTAATATTTCGACATCAGATTTCACCTGTGATTTTCCAGCCTGATTAGTAAAGTAACCATTCACTCTTAGCTCACGGGCTGCTTTTTTTCTCTCCAAAATAGTGCAAGTGCAGTAAGCATCAAGAATGAGCCTCAGTTATTTTCTGCATAATCAATGGCTGCCGAGTAGTCTCTAAGATTGCATTGTGCTGTGCTATTGAAGTGTGCGTGCGCATTATATTCCAGGAAGTAGCACATTTCCTGTTAAATCAACTGTGACATAAATATTGGGGATCATTTAACAGATCACAGAGTATCGCTTGTGTTACAGAGACCAGAATGATGGCTTGTTAAATTAACACTATATAGTCAAACATTTGCAGACAAGGATCACCACTCCTCATTAAGCAGATTCATTGCTTTTTAAAGGAATATTTCCAAATAAACTATTTTATTCATGGTTTTCTCAAAAGACTGTTCCAGTATGCAAAGAAATCCTGTGGTTCCCATTTGTGACCCAAAGTTAGCCTTCGATCTTTTTCCCCTGATTCAAAATCATTGTGGTGGTGGTCTTCTGTATGGCAAGGGATCCCATCCCTTTTCCTCGCATTACCTTTCTTTTTTACTACTATGTTGTTATGTGATCAGAATTGTTAATAGTGGATCACCACTTGTCCCTTGTGAAATAAAACAGATTGCCCTTGGTGAGCATTTCAAGAAATGAAGGGGAAATCTCTCTCATGGCCATTTCTGAGACATTTCTTCTTCTCTTCCAGTAATTTTACATAGGTTATCCTATGTATTATAGAGTGCTTGTTTTGAAAAGTGGTAGTTCTAAAAACACATTCAAGAATGCATTTCTAAGACTTCTTTGACATCAAAGGTGGAAATCTACAGTAATACTTATCCTGTGAGAAATGGAGTATTTTTCAGCCATTTCTTTTCTAACAGATTAGGAGAGGTAGTAAATGCACATACAGATTTTGTGGCTGACAGGAAGAGGTGAGAGGAGGAAAAGCTATGATGTGCAACAGGATGACAAATAAGAATGTTGCAAAGAAATATTTGCTATTTGATTTGACATTCCTTCTAAATGATCATCTTTAGTTTAAGGATTAGTTGGAAAGAATGACTGATATCGGGGAAAAAAACACATTAAGCAAAAGTAGAGTTTGGCTAATGGGCTGCAAAAAGTGGTGAATGAAGATGTAGGTGGTAGAGTTTGGATATTTTGGGTTGGGAGGAGGCTGTAATTTCAGATGTGAAGCAGGTAGGTAGTGATGTCTGAACAAAACAAAGATCTTATTTCCATACAAGTATTCCAAGTAAGGTATTGGCATGTCTCATATTGCACCGAGTTCATCATGTCCAACAACCTGAAGAGAAAAACAAACACTTATTTGCACCGCAGAACCAACAGACATCTGACAGAGCTGAATGAATCACTAGATTAGGTAGCTGCAACATTGATTTAGTTGTAGTTACAGAATCCTTATTGCTAGTGGTAATACACAGTAGACTTCTGCTTGACTTTTACATCTCAGGATACGTGCAAAGCTAGCAGTTAAGACTTTTTCATAGTCTTTCACTTTTTAAAAACTTACCAACTGAACAAACATGCTCCTGAGTCACTGGGAGAATGAACACAGAGCCCCTGATACCGATTTTATAAAGTTACTTCTTAGAGTACATCTGCACTCTAAAGCCAGGAACAGATGGATACTGTTATGCTTATTAAAAAAAAAAAAAAGAAAGAAGGAAAAAAAAATCCCCTGCTCTTGTCTATCAGCAATCTCTCTGTTCCCCATGTCAATCTAAACTGCCAGAAAGGTCCTTTCAGTTTTGTGCTTCTCTTTGCAAGCATTCTTCTGACACAGATACTGAGGATTTTTTTTAATATGTATTAAAATATAGATGTAAATATAACACCAATCAATAGAATTGCCTGTCAACAATAGCGATGTTCAGGCACTAATTTAATTAAAACTTATAATAGCAATATTGGAGTACAGATACTCCCCTTACATAAATCTTGCACTGCCAGAGTTTATGAAAAAGTTTATAGAACATCTCCTCCTCCGGTTATTGTCTTATACTTCAAGGCAGAGCTTTGATTAAAATAGGAAGCAATGGCAACATCTCACGTCTCTCAACCAGTTAGTGAGTTTTCTGGTAGCCTCAGAGCAACTTAAAATGTCACCCCTCCCACCCCCACCCAGAAAGAAAGATCACAAAACATTGTGTGAAGAATTTGTCTAATAATGACATTACTAGCAGTATATCCCCCAATATAGCTGAGATACTAGGGATTGGTCTAAGCAACCATATCTCAGCAAGATGAATTTGAGCTAGAGAAGGCGCAGGAAGGGGCTATTAAAATAATCAGGGAACAGAAAGCTTATTTTGACAGAGGCCTTAATGAAAGGGGGGTGTGACTGGCATTTGTTGCCAGCCCTATGTTCTTAGAGAACACACAGAAAAAAAAATTAGCTACAGAGCACCTTGAGTATACAAACTTGAAGAAATCCAGTTATTGGTAATTAGCCTATCTTCAAACAGTGCTCACAATGTGTGTTCTTATAATGGGTGATTCTAAGCTTTTACTCATAAGTTACTACTTGACAAAAGAATAAGTGGGCATAAAATGGGTCCTAGTTAATTTAGGACAGAAATTTAGGCTGTTTTATAGCAGCAGATTCCAGAGAAGTTTTCAGACAGGGGTTTGAAATCTCCTCTCCAAAGATTCAAATATGTGATGAGTTATGCATGTGATGAGATATGCTATGAATGCTAGATTTGATTCTCCAGGATGAGCATTTTAATCTTGAGATTGTGTGTTCCTAATTAATCACGAGACAAGTAAAATCAAAACAAAAGGCGTTTGCAGTGTATTATACTTTCTCTTTTCCATTTGGACTGTCACAGACAGGAACCCCTGGAGTTGATGAGGGCTTTCTGCTGAGGGCCTCCTAGCAAGAGTAAAGACAGAGCAAATTACCCTCAGACACTGCTGTCAGTTCAGTGAATTAAGTATGCAAAGCAATTTGTGAAGATGTTCAGAAGTGCAAATTTCTGCCAGAAGGTCAAAAGAGTATGAATTATCACAGGATGAGAAAGGTAAGAGGAGATCACTCCCCATCCTCATCAGGGTGTGTTATACAAGTTAGTCTTTTGTTTTAGCCAGGCAATTTGTTTTATTTAAAGAAGTGGGAAGTTAGTAATGCACACGGTCTCATTAAGTGCATAGCAGTGAAATATGCTTATAGATGGCAACATTAATTTATTATATCTAAAATAATGCACTTTCCTGAGTATTATAGGAAAAGAAAAACATTGAAAGGTAATTTCTTATAATTCAGATATTAGTACTGTTGATAATTTTTCATAATAATTACTATATAGGGTCATGGATTTACAGGATAATTCAGGTTAGAAGCAACCATTGGAGGTCGCTAGTCCAAACTCCTGCTCAAGCAGTCACCTGTGAGGTCAGACCAGGCTGCTCATGGCTTGATCCAGTCAGGTCTTGATAACTTCCAAGGACAGAGCTGGCACAGCCTCTCTGGGCAACCCACTCCACTGCCTGCCTGTCCTCACAGAGAAAAAAATTCTCCTTATATTCATTCTGAACCTCTTTTTTTTTTGACTTATACCTGTTGTCTGTCACCCTGCCATGGACCACAGTGAAGAGCATGTCTCCAACTCCTCAGTGACCTCCTTGTCGGTATGGGCAGGTGGCTGGTCCCCCTATAACTGCCTCTCCCCCAGGCTGAACAAGCCCTGGTCCCTCAGCCTCCCAGGCAAGTGCTCCAGCCCTGACCATCCTGGTGACCCTCTGTTGAACTCATCCCAGATTATCAATGTCTTTCTTGTACTGGGAGGCCCAAAACTGGATGCAGTACCCCAGATGAGTGCTGAGTAGAGGAGGATCCCTTTATTTGATCTAGCACCAGTGCGCTCATCCAGCTCAGGGTGCTGCTGGCCATCTCTGCTGCCAGGGCAGGCTGCTGGCTCACACCGAGCTTGTTGCTGGCCCAGAGCCCCAGGGCCTTCCCAGCAGAGCTGCTCCCCAGCCTGGCAGTCCCAGCCTGTATGGATGCAGGGGGTTCTTCCTTCCTTCCCACAACAGGACTTTGCATTTGTCTTTATTAAATTTCATTCGGTCCCTGTTGGCCTGTTCCTCCAGCCAGTCTGGCTCTATCCAGGTGGCAGCCTTGCTGTTGGGTGTGTAGACTGGTTCCCCCAGTTTGGTTTTGCCTGCAAGCCTGGTAAGCTTGCCCTTCCTCACCTCCTCCAGGTCAGTGATAAAGATCTTAAGGCTGGCCGGTCCTTCTTGTTACTGCCCTCCAGGTAGGCTGCAGCCCATTAACCGTTACCTTCTGAGATGATGAATCATCAAGTTTTTCATCATCTGGTGGTTCACCTATCCAGACCATAATGTCCCTGTTTGGATACAGGAATATTGTGAGAAAGAGTGTTGAACCTAATACATGGCAGCCTAGAAAAACAAAGAATCTATCAAATTAAGATTTCACATCAAAACTGACCTCTCCTTTTAGCGCTGTTTATAATTGCAACTCTTGTCACAGAATCACAGAATGGTAGGGGTTGGAAGGGACATCACAGCTTCATACATCAGCGCTGAATGAGAAAATAAAAATCAACGTCTATCAGAAGATCCAGAGTTATTTTTATCAGATCCTTCTGGAAGTACTACCCGAAATTTGTTTCAGTGCTTTTTGTGTGTGTGTGATTCTTGTACGTTACTTAACAATAAACCCTAACAAGTTGAACCATCACCTACAAGTGTTAAATGTAGAGAGCTTTTTAGAAAAAACTGTATTGATTTTCAGTGCCCCTTGTACAAGAAAGGAGATATTTTTCTGTGGTAGAATTTACAATTTACTGGACAATATATTTTTCATAGGGTTTCTGTCTGATACTTCCTAAAAGGCAGTGAAAAATTACTACTAAAACCCACTGCTGCTTTCTTTATTGCATAAAATTTAAATTATTTTGCCCTCCTAAATATAGGCAGAACCCTAATTTTATTTTTTTTCTAACTATGAGTATTATGAAATAATCTCTTCCAAATCTGCACTAGCTTTTTGATTAGATTCTCTGTCCTTCGATTCTTCCTTTTATTCCTATCAGATGGTTCTTGTGAGGTAATAAACTCCACTTGCTTCATTTTCCTGTTTTCTTTTTTGTTTGTTTGGTTGGTTGGTTGGGTTGTTTTTTTCTAATTTCATGGTTAATTTCTGAATATCCAACAGGAAAATAAGGGTTACAGTTTGGCTAAACTTGTAATGGAGTAACGAGCCCACTCAAACACTCATAATTCACCCACCCAAAAACCACTGAAAAACTATTTTCTGTATTTATTTCTGTCTAATCTCTAGCAGAATAAATTTCTCTGTCTTGTTTCTGGATTAGTGCAAAGCTAAATGTAAGATTTTGCTCTTTCTGTTAGGAGTAAGTATTATTCAAGGGAAACCAAATCGCTTTATAGTCGATTTAAACTTTTGGATAGCAAAGTATTATTTGCTTCATTTTCAGTAAGATTATTTACTTCTACTCTGATGTGTAATGAGGCCTTTCATCATTTCATATGTAGATTATTTTCCTTCAGGTTTTTGCTTAAAAACAAATGGATAGTATTGCAGTCTTCACATCAATGGAAATGGTAAACTTTGGCAGGAAGCACAAGAGAAAGGAAAAGGAACGTGTAAGGATCATGAACTAACTGATAAGTGATTAGAGGAAGTTAGTGTTCTGGATTTCTTACAAAACTTCAAATGGCAAATTTAGCATAAAAGTCTGATGGGGGAGGAAGATGCCTGTTTTTCCGGAAAAAAACTATTGTGCAATTTTCAGGTATTATATAGAGTTTAGAGACCATTTTTAATGAATAGTAAGAATATCACAGGAGGCTGAAAATGGCTTTGGGGTTATTTTTTCCTTCAAAATTGTAGCTGTTTAATTATACCTTCCAGACCATTATCAAATGGATAAAATGGAAAGAAAGCTTATTTGGAAGAGATACTGTAGGAGTTTGTGGGAATAGTGGGAATATTGTTGCACAACATGCACACAAATTGTTGTCAACATTGTTTTCAGTTCTTAAGCATACAATATCACCCATGGAATAACTGGATTTTAATGCAAAATTTATATGTATAAATATAAATACTTCTACCTCTGGGTTTATTAAGAATTACCCAACAAAATTATATCCATAACATAACCAAGACAATCAGATAGTATGCAACAAGAAATTAAATAAACCCTCTCTAAAAAAAATAAATTAAAAATAGAGCTGATATAGATAGCCCACTCCACATTTGATTGTCCCTTCCTCCCTCACATTTTGGAGGCTTTGCAAGAATGTATTTAAGATTTGGAGGAAAAAAATAAAATAATCTAGGCTTCACTTCAGCACATCAGCACAGAGAGCCATTTTTTAGTTTATTAAGAATATAAAATATTGAGCTAAAATGTCACTGAAGTTTGTAAGAACAGGCAGGGATCTCATCAATGTATATAAATACTTAAAGGAAGGGTGCAGAGAGGACAGAGCCAGGCTCTTTTCAGTGGTGCCCAGTGACAGGACCAGAGGCAATGGGCACAAACTGAAACACAGGCAGTTTTGTCCGAACATTGGGAAACACTTTTTCACTGTGAGGGTGACAGAGCACTGGCATGGGATGCCCAGAGAGGTTGTGGAGTCTCCATTCATAGAGATATTCAAAAGCTGTCTGGACATGGTCCTGGGCAACCAGCTCTAGATGACCCTCCTTGAGCAGGGGGACTGGACAAGATAACCTCCAGAGGTCCCTTCCAACCTCAGCTAGTCTGTGATTCTGTAATGTAAGAAATTTAACAAAAAATAAAATAAAATTAAAAAAAAATGTTGATCTTAACCTACCCGAAGCTAACTATTTTCTTGGCCAAAAATGTTCCTTGAAAAACTAGTACTTACGAGATGTGAGGAACAGCAAGATTATTTGGCTGCCCTTAAACTCCAGAATGCAGAGGCTTTATCCTTCCAGAAAAAGACAAACACCACCACTGAGATTAGGAGCTGTTTGCTCTCTCTTCCAGGAGCACAACCTAGAGCTGCAGAGCCCTGTTGTTATTGACAGGAGTGTGCTTTTGCCATACAAATGTGTTAAAATATACTTCTATTGCTTGAGTGCTTTATAAACTAATTAGTTTATATATAAATTAAATATAAGTTAATTATAAGCTTATTCACATGTATACACACAAGTGTGCCAGGCTAGCTTGTCTCTGTGTTTCTGTACTTGCCAACATGCTGAATATTGATCCAAACCAAGACAGCTACAAATACTATCAAGAGAGTAGGGACTTAGAGGAGGACAGAATAGAGAGGAAAAGGGATTCTTCTTTTTTTAAACCCATGTGGCTGCAAATATAATACATAGAAGGAATGTACTTAGTGAGATCTTTCTTAATAGATCTATGAAAGTTCTCTGAAGAGTGGATGCAGCTAGTTTTAAAATCTGAATACTTAATTCTTTTGTAATACCCAGATGGCAATTTTATGAGTTTTCTACTTATTTGGTTGGAAATGTCCTTGTATTAAGGTTAAGGTCTTTTTGTAGCTGCAGATGCTCTTAAAATCTGCTGTCCAGAAGCTGAACTGAGATAAAGAAAAAGCATCATGACACATTTATTTTGGCAGCCTGATCAAAGCGGGACGGCTGTATTTAGGCAGGCAAGTGTATCAAAGTGATGCAGTTTGAAATGGCTGAGTTAGCATTCCTAAAACTGTGTCCCTGTGATAGGCTCCGCAGTGGTGCTGGCAGGGTAGTGCAGTGTTAGAAAGTGTTGTACGTCAGTCAGGACACAGCTTGAACCGAATATAGTGAGAAATTATGATTCTCTGCAATCTTTTGCTGCCTATATGATTTCCCTCTAGCCATAACACATCTGTTCACGGTAAGACTGATCCAATGCCCATCCAACTACAGCCCATTTACTTCAGCAAGCAATGGATCCAATAAATACTATTCCTGGCAAGATTTAAAAAAAATTACTGAAAAATGTGTTAAGGGCATGAGTCCAACTAGAACAACATAAGATCCTAAGTCCTCTAGCAGCTTTTGAAATGTAGTTTCCTTCTTTTTTTCTGTCAAGATAATAGCGAGTCCAATCCTGCAAGGTATGGAGTACTTGTTAATTATATTTTTTTTGCTTGCTTATTTGTTTGTGTTTTCCAGTAGGGGTAAAGAACATACTTTCAGGACTATGTTAGAGCACTCTAATAATACAAAAAGTGGATTTTAAATCTGTCATCTATCAGTAAAGTTAAATTTGAAGTCTTTCTCTTGCAAGAAGCTTTTTAATAAATAGATAAAAGCCTCTTCTGAATTTGCTTTCCAGTATATCAGAATCAGTGGGTTTTGCTTGTCCTTTTACTAGATGAGGTCAATGAAATAAAAATTTATGCTGGATTCTTCTGAAACCGCCTGATTCCAACATATGCACACAGAGTACATAGTCAGGTCTGGGACTTGGATTATAATGAGCCTCTCTTGTGAAATAACCTGTAGTTTGGCGTACAGTGGAATATTGCATATAAGTGGAATATTTTTAGGTAAGTGTTACATAGACGTCAGTGGGTGAAGCACTGCAAATACCCACTGGTCACTTGTCTCTTCTACTGTAATGAAGCAACAGTGGAGAGTTACGAGAGCCTAAACGATTAGCCTCCCTTTTCCCTGCAAAAGGGCTCTTTATAAATTCTTTAGTCAGTATTTCTTGCTGAGTCAGTGAGCTTGGCTTCTTGGTGCCACTAGAAGCAGGCAAGGAAGAAAATAGTATGGATAGAAGGCAAATAAGAGTCTGGGGATGAAAATGAGAAGCACTGGAACAGTTTGAATGTTTCCTGTACTTTTCTGTGTTCAAGTAGAAGTCCAGTTAGACAGTTGGTTATAAGCTACTGAGAGTCATGACATGACACATATTGTATGTGGTATTCTGATTTACAGGTATTGATATGTGTTTCTTTAAAAATAACACTGAAATTTCTTGGTTAAAGACTTTCTTAACCAATAGTCTAGATTACTGCCTATCCTCAACTTTCATCCTGAGGCATAAGGGGTCATAATCAATTTTCATATTCTCCTGTGGCCCCTTACCATGTATACTAGTCTGGTCATAGAAGAGGTTTTCTCTACATGTCCCCATGTACATAGAGCAGAAGAGGTGGGAAGGAGTGATGAACTGATAAAGCACTGGGGTTGTTTCCTTCTCCTCCTCAAGCACCTGCTAATACACATGCATCACCGCACCAGAGGCTCTAAGCTGAGAGATTCTGTATTTTGGGGTAAAGCCCCAGAAATGCTGCAGATAAGTGCATAAGTCCTGGGCCTGTACTTTTGCTCTCAGTCAAGGGTCTTTGTCCAACGTAAGATAATGTGGGAGGGCTGGCACACCCTCTTGCTATTCCTGCTGTTGGGCTGTATGGCACCCGCTTCTTCTGTCCTTCCACCAAGGGCCCTGCCAGCCCTCATCCCTCATTCCTCTCTTTTGCCTTCTGCACTTTTCCCAGCTGTACTCATCAAACCCAGATTAAGAAGCAGCTCTGGTAGTAGCAGATGCAATAGAGAGGAGAAGAGGATGTGAGAAAATACACTGCAGCTGATAAAGGGGGTAGCTGGTCTCCGCTGAAGTAAGAGCTCCCAGACGCTAGCTGCCACTGAGTCACTACCTGTTTCCTGGGCTCTTAGGTCAGTATTAAGAACACACTGCCCTAGAATGAACAGGTTGCCCAGGGAAGCTGTGGATGCCCCCTCCCTGAAAGTGTTCAAGCCCAGGCGGGATGGGGCTTTGAGCAACCTGGACTAGCGGAAGGTGTCCCTGCCCATGGCAGGGGCGTGAAACTAGGTGACCTTTAAGGTCCCTTCCAACTCAAACCATTCTCTGATTCTATAAATCAGACTGATGGACAAGCCACAGCTTGAAAGGTTCATGATCTCCATGATTTGTAAGGTTCAGTGCACCCTGCTCAAAACAAAGCTCAGAGGAACTTTCTTTTTATTTAGTCAGAGATGTTTAGTTCTTTACAGTATATGGAAAACCTACTAAAACTCAAATGTTGTAATAGTATGTGAGCATCTTCTGTTTCCCCACAGAGTTAAATAACAGCTACATTTGAAAAAGTACTGACAATTACAACTTCTCATGTCCTTCCGTTGCACCATTATTAATAAAATACAACTCTGCTCCTATTCTTGTCTTCACAATTTCTTTTACTGATAAACTTTAATATTTTTTAAGCAAACCTGCGAGAGAGTTAAATAGGAAAGTAGTCTTATAAGGTATATTAAAGGCTCCCAGGGTTGCACTGATGATTGTTGATTCTGTCTGAAGAGGCACCAAGCCTGTGAGTTTCCATATGAATGGTTTCTTGCCTTTTCAAGCTCTAAATAGCTTAAGGCTCACTAATTATACTGGTTCTGGGACTAC
Source organism: Anhinga rufa (assembly GCA_013400875.1). NCBI lineage: Eukaryota > Metazoa > Chordata > Aves > Suliformes > Anhingidae > Anhinga > Anhinga rufa. The sequence goes on along the minus strand of VZTV01041933.1, from coordinate 1,629 downwards.
TTTAACAATAGTATGCATCAGAAAATATTTTAGATGGTCAGCACAGAAGAAGTAGGTCCGAGACCTCTGGGGATTTAATCAAAAGGTTAGCAAATCCAGCAGCACACCTTGAGCACCAACCACGGAGGCTAATGAGACCTCATTTAAATAGTTTTTCAGAGAAGTAGAAAAGATTACCTTCTTTTGGGAAATGAAATCTTACTCTGATGTTTTTATCATACATCTAGTAGTAGACCCTTTCCTCTGTTTTATTTTCATTAGAAATTTTCTTCTGTATTCTGGCAAGGGTATTAGATTAACAGACTTCCCTAAAATATGCTGCCATTAGCACAGCAAGCACTACTTTCCTCGAACAGTAATGAAAAAAATTTCTCCACAGCTGATACTTTTTCTTTTAAAAGGAGTCTATTAATCTATCATATTAATATTAGCTACCAAAGGAAAACAATAATATACCTTATTTTCTTTTCCAGAACAATGAATTCTTTGATTAAGAGCATTCAGAGATAATCTGAATAAAGACTAAGTATATTATCTATGATGTTAAGATGATAACATCTTATACATTTCATTATCAAGGTGAAAGGACTAAATACTATTTATCAAAATATGAAAATGTGCATGAAACAACATTAAATGTATTAAATTAATTTTGTTTAGTAAAAAAAAATTAACAAATTAAGTATTAATTGGTCTTCATTTTAAATACCATAAACGTACCTACCGCATAAATGTTCTTTAAAATAGTCCCACTGAATTTGATCCTTCAGGGCTTCAGCACTTCCAGCAAAACCTAAGGATGCAAAAAAAATTAGGCCAATTCAATACGTACATAATCTGAGAATGATTTCCTATATGTGTTCTTTCTAATTTAAAGCACCTATGTTCAACCAAGTACCAATTTTAAATGTACTTTAATTCAACCTCCTCTGGCATAAGAAAGAAATGGCAGAGAAGCTAAACAGTTAAATACACAATAGTCAAATAAGAAGCCAAACAAATGCCAGAGAATAAAAGCAGTAAGCAGTAGCTTCCTGCACAGACTTTGTGTCCTTCTGAAATTGTTTTTATTTACAATGCATCCTTTCATGTACAGGCAAGAATCAGAAGGGATTTGAAAAAATTAAATTTCCTTTAAAGAATGATCATCTAATGAAAGCCTCGGAATATAATACTAAACTAGTAGAAATTAACTGTACCACTACACTCTAACTACATTTCACAGCTTTATGTCCCCCAAAGGTATGTGGTATACTTCTTGTATTCAGTCAGTTTCTGATTTATAGATAGAAATTCCACTTGACTACCAAATCAAGCATAATACTTTTTTGTTCTACATTGTACAGCTCTCAGTGTGATATGATGGAAAATTCTAATTCACTAAATAGATTTTACTGTAACACCTGATATATATCAAAAAGCTCTTTCAAAAAACCCATTCAGGATATTCTGAATTTTATATGGCAGCTCTATATCGTTCATTTTCTTAAATTATCTCCCTAGAGATTTTCATTGTATTCAAGTGAGTGGAGTATTGAAGGGATTGTATTATTAGCTACCACTTAAAAATAAGAATGCAAGGATTTCTCAAGAAAATGTTTGGGGCTTTCTTTTCTTTTTTAAGCAGTT
>VZTV01041931.1:0-22541 GCA_013400875.1 Anhinga rufa | reverse complement strand
GGCCCTGAGAAAATAAATACAACAAAAAAAAGTCTTAGCATCTAATTTTGTTCATTGTTGCTTTCTTCGGCTCCTTTCTCATGTCCCATAGGTGTTGTACAAAGAAAACATAGGGAAAGCAACCCCGACACCTGTCACTCCTGAGATGGAAAGAGTCAAACGCAATCAAGAAATCATTAGCTCGGTATTGTTAACAGGAAACCAGTTCCTAAAGATCTGAAAGAAGTGTTTAACATAACTGTAGCAGTTCAGTAACCTGTGCTTTTTGACTTTATAAAATGAAGCTGTCATGTAGCATCAACCTCCCACCTTCTGTGCTTACAAGCTGTAATATCTTCTCTTTAACACTGCTTGAAGCAGGATTTTACTAGAACTAGGTTTGACCCTTTTTGGATGGATATTGTTTCTCTGCAATTTTTTTTAACCCTTTCTTACTACAAGTGTGCTTTCACGCGGAGTCGATTCCCTACAGGGGCCGTTTCTGCATCCTAGCAGATTAATGGCAAAGCTCCCATTGCTTCTTTTGGGAACGGCATTGTGCCCCAAACCTAACCCTTTCTAAGTGCAATGATTCAAAAGCTATATTGTATGTCATTTTGGTTTGGGATTCTTTGTTGTTGTTGTTGTTAATGGTGCCTTTTTAATGACATTTGGATACTCCCTTGTATCCTGTAGGTTTTGTACAAAGAAAATGTGGGGAAAGTGACCCCAACACCAATCACTCCAGAGATGGAGAGAGTCAAACGCAATCAAGAAATCATTAGCTCGGTACCTTAAAATAGCTATATTTCTTTTTTCCTTTGTGCTTAATAACGTAACGTTCTAACTACTTACCGAAAGTTGATTTTAATTTTTAAAAAATTGATATAGCTGTTTCTGCAAATTAATCACTCCTCTTCTAAAATAAAATTACTTTAGTGTTAACAGTCTGATCCAGAAATTTAGGCCTTTCCTATGACTCAGTTTGTGTATCTGTGGGCTCTATCCAGACAATATTAAGAGCTTAGCGTCCTGTGGTGAAGATGTGCAGGTTTATCTCTCTGTGCTTAGCGTTTAAGCTTCCATTGGCTTCTCAGGGTAATTTGACTTCAGCGAAAAACATAGCATCAAGAAATCCTATCACCCCACACAGAACAATCCCACCTCTCTGACCCCTGTGAGATTGTATTGCTGTGGCAGGTGACTTAGGATGCCTTAAAGAGAATGACACAAAAGGAACGAGACTGTTCCTGTTCTGGGAGGCGTATCAGCGATCGCTTTTAGGTGGCCTCATGGACTGGGGAGATGCAGAGGCGTACTGGTGCAGTGATACCTGACACCCAATGTCAGTGTGGCAGCAAAACTCCCTCCTCCTTCCCCAAAAAGGTCACAAATTGCTTCAAATAGAGATAAAACATGTCTCAAATAGTTCTCTAGGGCCACAGGCAGCTTCCCTGCGCCCATGGAGCCATCGTCATAGTTGTAGCTGGATAGAGCCCTTCTTTGTTAACCAAAAAATAACAAGCTTTTCTCTTACAGTTTATTTTTCTTACCCTTCCTTACAGCAGTAGATGTTTGGCTTTTGTGCAGTGCTGCATATCATAATCAGTCGTGACTTTTTTGAAATTTAACAACCAAGTAATAGTTTGTGTTCTGATCCTTCTGATTTTGGGGGGATTTTAAGATACCGGATACATCTTCTGTATCCCACAGGTGTTGTACAAAGAAAACTTCGGGCGAGCGACCCCCACCCCTATCACTCCAGAGATGGAGAGAGTCAAACGCAATCAAGAACACATTAGCTCGGTATTGTCTGGAGGAAGTAAAGGGGATATGATAGAGCACTTTTTTTTTTTTTTAATAACATAAGTCTGCCTGGTTTTATTTAACCCTCTAATTTTTTTCTCTCAAACTTAGAAAGTCATCTCTTAAGTACTATAATTTTAGAAGATTTTTTTTTTGTCAATTAACTTTTTAATACTATTTTTCTCTGACTTTTTTTTTTTTTTTTACTTTCATAACGGATGGTGTTTACTCTAAAACCAGTAACATTACAGCTTTTAATTTGTACATTTGTGACTTTGGGTTACTTTGTGATCTGTAGGTTGTATACAAAGAAGGCTTAGGGAAGGCAACCCCCACACCGGTCACTCCAGAGATGGAGAGAGTCAAACGCAATCAAGAACACGTTAGCTCGGTACTGAAAGAAGAAAGACAACAACCTTATATGAAAAATAACCATTCTGAACAAAAACTCCACTTCTAATTTAGCCTTGTTTTCTCATTTTTCCTTACTTTTGCCTATTTTTCCCTTTGGTTTTTACCTTTTGCTCTAGCAAATAACGTTTTAGCTGCTTTATTTCCCAACATCTTTTTTTACCTCTGCAGTGATGACTGTGCTTAAACAATAACACCATTTACAGAATGACCTATGAATTATTCCAGCCTGATTTTGGACACCTTTTTGTACCCTGTAGGTTTTGTACAAGGAACATCTGGCAAAAGGAACTCCAACACCAATGACTCCAGAGATGGAGAGAGCTAAACGCAATCAGGAAAACATCAGCTCTGTATGTTCTATTCAGCCAACAAATGAAAATACATTATAAAGTAACAGTTCAATCCCTGAAATCCTTACTCAGATGAACAGTGCAGGTGTTAACATAACTACCTAGCTACCTAGTTTGCAAGTATGAAGTAGCCATGCTAAAATCAAATCCCTTAATACTTGCTTTTTACTTTCTGCTGCAGTTGAGTATTTCTTTCTGTGTGATGAACTGCTTTAGTTTGGGGGTTTTTAAAGGCCAGTTGAATGTCAAGTAACATACGTTGCCTTCCAGTCTCTTGCAAATACCTTCTGTTTTTAGTGGTCTTAAACTGCATGTCTTTATATGACATGATCATTCTTCCCTAACAGTATATTTTATGTTAGATTTCTGACGTTCTATATAAAAACATGACAAATCTGGAAATGGCCTCTTTCAGCCCTTCTCTGCTAACCTGTAACTCTAGAGGTAAATCCTGACGTAGCCCATCTTGTAAAGGTCTATGCACATAGCAGATCATAGACTCATAGAGCAGTTTGGGTGGGAAGGGACCTCTAAAGGCCACCTCGTCCAACCCCCTGCTGTGAGCAGGGACATCTTCAACCAGATCAGGTTGCTCAGAGCCCCGTCCCGCCTGAGCTGGAATGTTGTCATGTCTTGCTCTATAAATCCAGTAATACAACGTCTGGAAACAAAAGTTTAGAGAAGCACGATGCAACTGCTCACTCCAAAAAGAAACCCTACAAACCCAGCAAAAACTGTAGTATTTCAATGATAAATACAGGTCTAATCATGTTGACTGTTTCGCACTGGTAACTTGACTGAAGTCAGTGAGGTGCAAGTCAAATATATGAAACTATTGCTTAGAGCATTGTGACTGCATTACCTCTGCCTGCTGTTACAAGGTCAGAAACAGTAAGGATCTTTTAGCTAAGAAAAGGAATGTTTGGGATCAAGTCCAGAGCTGTTCGTGTCTTGTATAATTATGAAAAAGAATTTTGCTTTGCATTAGAATGTTATCCACCAACAGAGCTCCTGCTGCTTGCCCCCCCCCCCCCCCCCCCTCNCCCCCCCCGCCCCTTCTTTGCCAGGTTGCTTCAGTAGAGCTCGTTCCTCACGACACAGAAGTGGTTTTGTGCCCTGTGCTCACTTCCTTTTTCTCATCTGGCAGGTTCTTTATTCAGATAGTTTCCGAAAACAAGTACAAGGCAAAGCTGCGTATGTACTGGATACACCTGAAATGCGGCGTGTACGAGAGACTCAGAAACATATCTCTACAGTAAGAGCATTTATAGATGTATTTTTAACTTGGCAAGGGATTTAAACAGAAACCTCTTTCCCGAGACAGTCTGGGATTGGCAGCTCAAGGACAATGTACATACACCAAGTTGTCACCCAAATTCTTAAATGCTAAAGGCAAGAGTGACTGCAGGAAAGGCATGGTTGGGATTAGGCTCTCTCGTTGTTCCTTGGATTGGAGAAGGCAAAAGGTCAGCACAGCAGTGCTCTACTAGAAATTCACCTGAGGTAAGCAGGAATAAAAACTATTCACCTAAGCTACAGAGAACCGACACTTCATTTTAAATTGCAGGTGAAATACCATGAAGACTTTGAGAAAAACAAAGGTAGTTTCACACCTGTGGTTACCGACCCCATTACAGAACGTGTGAAAAAGAACATGCAGGACTTCAGTGACATTAGCTATAGGGGCATCCAAAGGCGAGTCGTAGAAATGGAGCGAAAGCGTGTGGACCAGGATCAAGAGATGCTCACAGGTGAGCAGGTTTTCTAACTTAACAGGTTTTCTAATGAGCTGCGTACTTCATTTACACAAAACAGAAGCTGGCCTGGGATGAATTGTTTTATTTAAGCTCAGCCGTATCAATTAGAACTTATCATTACTTGGAGATGATGTTTTTATCAAAGTCCATTTTGAAAATATTCTTACAGCAGCTGTAAATCATCTGTGGTCTGCCCCTCCCATTCTGCCCAACTTTATAATGTAACGCTAGATGTTCATAGAATCATTTAGGTCGGAAAAGACCTTTACTTCTATTTTTAACTTCACCTCCATGCATTAGAGAAATACTTTACCTCACTTACTTGATGTAGATAAATTTATACTAGCCAGCCTGATCTGTGCTATAGATTTGAGGACCAAATTTATGAAATACTGCTTGCCCTTTCCCGATAAGCTTTTACTCTTATTCAGGATAGACATGTGCTGCTCAAGCTCTCTAAAAGTTGCCTGAGCTACAGCTTCTCCTCAGAAAATTCTATTTCTCTTGCAGGTCTTCGTGTGTGGCGCACTAATCCCGGGTCAGTCTTTGACTACGACCCGGCAGAAGACAATATTCAGTCCAGGAGCTTACACATGATCTCTGGTTCGTTCCATAGGCTGCACTCTGTGCAAAATGGGTTTTATACTTGTACAAATCCTATCGGTGAAGCTGCTGGCTTGGGGATACTCAAGCACAGCTTGGCACTCGCTCTATGTGCCGACTTCAGACATGGCGTTAAAGATGACAGGGATATAACAACTGTGCCTGTCTATGGTGGCCATAGAATGCTTTCGAAAAGCCCTGACAAATACCACTGAGGAACCATGAAAACAGACTGAGTCATGCAAATGCTTTTTTTCCATTAATTTTGTGAAATAGAGCAACCAGTTCTGCTTCACATGCATGTGGCCTATTCCGTTTCTCTACTCACTCTAAGCACAACTGCTACAGGTTTAGTAACGGTGGCAGAGCTTGGGGTATTTTTACAGACTATGTATATGTGTGTGTGTGTATAAAGTAACTTTTATACGCGTGTATATACATATATATTTTTTTGTGTGCATCTCCTTACAAAACAAAGACCTAATCTGGTTCCCACTGCTCTCTCCGTGCAGTCCAGGCGCAGCGCCGCAGCCGGGAGCACTCCCGCTCTGCCAGTGCCTTGAGCCTCAGTGGCGGCGATGAAAAATCCGAGCCCTCGGACGGTGTGGATCAACATTTGTCCTACTACAGCAACGGGGGCTTCTTCACTGCAACTGCAACAGGTAGGAGGAGAACAAAAATGCCATTTATTCACCTATGATGACAAACGGTGTCCAGACCATCTAGCCAGGCAGTATGTGTCGTGGGCTCATGGTCAGCACTTTAGCCAGGAAGAAGCCCAGCAGTACACCTGCAAAATGCTGAGTTATGGCCATAACCAACAGCTGTACAGTTGTATTTCAGCAGGTAGAAGGCAGATTTGACCCACCTAGTGAGCTATCCCATGCTCTTTATTCAGAACAACTCTAATCCTATTGCCAATTCTGTAATAAACAATATAAAATCTATTTTCTCTTTGTAGTGGGCTACAAACACGCTAAAACCATAGAGTTACCACAACAACGGTCATCATCAGTTGCCACCCAGCAAACAACGGTATCATCGGTGCCTTCTCACCCCTCTACTGCTGGCGTAAGTAACGTGGATCAGTTGTATTAAAAAGTCTTGCTGCAGGAGTTAATCTGCCTGCCTGAGGTCCCCAACAGCTGATGGCGCATGCTCCGCCATGCTTCAGCTGATGTTAACCCAGGATTGAGTCCGTAGCTTGCCTACTGAAGCTTGGTGCAAAACCAGGTGGAGGTGTAATGGAGTCACTGAAGGGGGACAGACCCTCACCTATTCTTGAAAACTTAAATTAACACTTCTTCCTACTCCTGAGACGGAGCCTTAGAGTAGATCTATGACAATGGGTATGGCATCACGTCCCCCTAAGATCAACACCTTAAAGTTACAGCTGGAGCGACCTACAGCTGATACTGCTCAAATTCACCTCGAAAACACTTTGTTTGGCTTCAATGTCACTAAAATGCACAGGCTCTAGCCTAAGGTAGAGTGGTACTTGGGTAACTAAGGTACTTGGTTTGTGAGAAGAAACATTTTGTGATCTGAAAGCAGATTTAAAAGCCCAGCCAGATACTGCCAGCAGTAGCTGTAGAGTAGTGAAATGAGCCAAACCAGAACCTGCCCTGAGCCTGCTTTTACACTTTGATGTACATCAGGGGTGTAAACGTGTCTCTTCTCCCCCCCCTCCCCTTTCTTAAAACTAACAGAAGACCTACCGGGCCATGTACGACTACATGGCAGCTGACGCTGATGAGGTTTCCTTCAAGGATGGTGACACGATTGTAAACGTTCAAGCCATCGATGAAGGCTGGATGTACGGGACTGTCCAGAGAACCGGCAAGACTGGCATGCTGCCAGCCAACTACGTAGAAGCTGTCTAAACCAAAGCACCTCTTTCCATTAGGCGCTATCTGCATGGCACGGACGTGCCGGCACTTAAACTGTAAGCCTGAGGGAAGGGTTTGTAAGGCTTCTTCCAAAGTGCCCTGTCTTCCATGTTGATAGTGCCTTAGGAACCAGGAGGTAAAAAAATTGGAAAAAAAAAAAAGAAAAGTAACTGCAGAGCAAAATATTCGTGAAACATCCTTTCAAAGCATGAAACATACTCATGAGAACTGTATTTCTTCCCATTTCAAAAAAGTTTGGGTTTTTTTTTTTTAAACATTGCCTGGACTTTCAAACATTTCAGCAGCATCGCAGCCCAACGCTGACGTGCTAGAACTGCAGTCCAGTTCAGAATCTTGGAAATCCTATACATGTACTTAAGACTACCGAATATGACTTTATTCATTCTCCCATAAAAGGGAGTATTTTCCTGGGCTGTTCTAAAATGTTTGAATGTATTCACTTCTTTTCCATATAAGCACCACTTAAGCTTAGTGTCTCGAACCGACATTTAGCTGGGGGGGAGGGGAAACAAACACAAACCCGCAAGCCTCTCCTTCTGCTTGCTGAGCTCTTCTGCATGTGTTTTTCATGCAACTGTTCTGGGGTCAAAAAGCTGTTATGACTTGTAAATTAGTGACTAAATAAAGCTGATGTTTCTGCAGTACGTTTGATGTACTCACTCACACTGAGGAGCGGGAATCAATCTCACGAGCAGCTGGCTTTGCTCAGAAAGCTGTACTGAGAAAGAGCCCAGGTGGTGACGGAGGATGCAACAGCCACCGCAAAGTCTAACTGAGGGGCTGCGAATGAAGCGGACGAGTTATTTTGTAGCTGAACACAGCGGTTATCTGCTTCATCTACTCAAATATCTGGTAGCAGGCAGTCTCCACAAGAGAAGGAAGTAAGAAATCCCTGCATACTGCGTCCAAGATAGGCTGAAGATTAAAAATGAGGTAACAGTAGAAGCAGTTGCAACATAACTCTGAGGGCCTTTGTTCAAAGGGAACTCGCAGCACATCCTGGTGTACGCAACCAGCTTGAGAGGGACATGCCCCTCCTCACAGCAGCATTCAGGATTGCCAGCACTGAAGGGCATTAGTTAAACAAAGATGTTAACACTCTTACGAGAGGCATTAGGAACATCCTCATCTGCGCAGGTCGCTGGATACAAGAGATAATAAAACCTAAAGGGGGTAGATTTGACACCAAAGTAACATTTTCAAGAAAGCAAGAAAAACCTACAGCCACCGCAGCGCTGGCGCTGTTCGCACAGGCGCCTCTTGGACCTGCTCATTTTCTTCACGAGATGCATGAACAGGGCAAGGCACGTTTCGAGTCTTGCTGACAAGGTACTACTTGTCCCTGACGACCTGCTCCTACGACCTTCCAAAGAAACGCTGAACAGGTCCAAAGGGGAACGCAAACCAAAACAAGGCCCAGCACCACCAAACCACAATGATGTTAACAAGTTTGGGAAGCAATTTTCTGTTTTATTGCCCATGTGTAAGTTCTAAAACCACCTGCAGCGACTCCTTTCAATGAATGTCCATTTTGATAGCTACAGTACAATATATACAAATTAATTTCCAGAGTAAAACCCAAGAACTCTCTGAAGGTCTCTTGAGAAGCAGCAATGCATTCCATGCAATTAAAATTCAAAATCATAAATATTAACCAACATTTGCCATAAGACTGTACACAATATACAAAGAGCTCTCATCAAATCCATTCCTTTCCCCAAGGAAAAAAAGTCTTCTCCACAGAAGGAGCACTGCTGCAAACAAAGGACATGGGAAAAGGCCCGAGTTTTGCAAGGCCTTTCACCCATAAGGGGACATTGCAGTATCAGCTTTAGCGAGATTCTTCGAAACATACATGCAAAAATGGATGTCAACCAGTTGTCAAATATCAGGTTCCTCGACTGTCACTGCCGTAAGGAGTTAGGCACAGCTTATCTCAGTATAAACCGGTGCTGAGGAGAGCTGCTGGCTGTCAGAGCGTCAGCAGCCTCAGAGGAAACCAACAGGGGCAGCAGGTGAGCAGAGCTGGGAGCTCGATCTCTCGCCACATCATAAGGGTTTGCAGCAGGAAGAACACTTTGGATTTGAAAAAAATAATTTACTCTGTTGGTTTGGTTTCACAGTCTTTGCTATTGCACAACTTTATCAAGTTCTCTTTCACTATCCAAAAGAAATATGCATAGCAATACAATACAAATACCTCTAACAGGGAATGAGCAATCCCACAAACTAAGACAACGAAAGAAAAAACCCCAAGAAAAAAAAAAAAAACAGCCATGATATACTTTGCTTATATAGGTGTTAAAAAAGTCTGTAGGACAAAACGCTCAGCTTAAGGAATGATTCACCAGTAAGAAAAGCAGATTTGGGGGAAAATTGTTCTAACAAAATCCTCCTTACTTAGAAATTATAAGCAACTAATCAGAACTTTCATGGGGTGGCGATTTCCAGCGGGACTGCAGGTTTTTCATGATACAGTTTGTCATGCCAACGAGTTTTTCTTGCATCTCAAAAAGCTGGCTTCCTGAATAGCCATGAAGGTCTTCAGAGGTCAGCTGAGCAGCAAGTGCATCGATTTGGCTCAGAAGATCTGCTGTGGGCTGGTCATTTGTATCAAAGACAACTGGTTCGATCAAATCTGGAAAGGAAGGAAAGTAGGGCAGTTTGTTTGGGTTTAAATCTAAGCAGAATTACGTTGTAGTGGAACGTTACAGCTTCTTTTGTGCAGAACAACATACCCAAGCAGCCTACACCATGAGAGCTTCTGAGAAAGGCACCCCTCAGAACTCCACGCTACCCTTCTTTGCGGTGACTCCCATTATATTTGATCATGATTGTACAATAAAACTAAACTAAAGACAGAAACTAAAGTATTCGATCGCATTCAGATACAGCCAGTGTCCTTTGAGACGTGTTACCCCAAAGTCCAACTTTTAAACTGGGCAGCTGAGAAGAAGTTACTCCGAGTTCTTCGTTCTCCAGTTAACCAAGTACTTGGAGTATCTCATCAGAAAAACAAATGTGGATTCCCCTGTCTGAGCCATCAGGCCAAACTCCCAAAGTGCGCACACAGGAGAGTCCAAATCCAATCCCAGGCACCCAAATCCAAAACGGGTGTCCAGGGAACCACCCCCCTCCTGTCCCGCCCCCGAGGATGAGGCACCCCTGAACTATCTCCGCTTCACCTTGTTTCTGTGCACGCCCAGATCCACAGCAGTTACTAGGGTACTGAACAGCTCAGGGACATTCCCGGGTGAGGTTCAGAAAATTAACTACTTGGAGCCCTGCCTAATATGTTCTTCGCATGCTTATGGCAAGGTGGTTTAGGGAAAACCAGCATCTTTCCCTCAAAATATGTAACAAGTTTTAAAAAACCATTGCTACAGGGCTTCATAAAGTGGCTAACTCAAACGCTAATAAAAAAAAATATTAAGTGCTCCCATTAGGAGAGAATGAAAGCAGCAATACAGCAGAAACATCCAAATCCTAAGCAAAAAGCCAACTACAGGTACCTGTTGCAAGTTTTTCTTCATCTACAGAAAGAGATTTATCCTCTGTGTTACTGATGGGCTTTTCTGGATCTTCAAGTGCTGCTATTTCCTCAAATCCTCGAGATTTTATCTGAAGATTTTTGGGAGAACAAGAGATGCATTTTCAGGGGGGGAAGAAAAAAAAAAGATTACATGGTGGGACATCTTTTAACCTCGTAATAAACACGATGATTACTCCCCTTAATAGTACTGTAACCGAGTCACCCGCTCCTTGAACCCCCAGGTTAGTTACTTTGGCAGGAAGAGATTGCATTTTACAAGTGCTATTTTGAATGAAGGACACCACCCCCCCCATTATTCCTCAGGAGGGATGTTGGCAGTTCATTAGGCTAATATTGGCTTTTGGGGTACTAAAACAAAACTTTACCTGTTGCTCATGATACCCTTTAAGAGCTTTCCTAACGTTGGAAACTTTTGGAGAGCGGATGGGAAGAGTTTTGATTTCTGGTGCTGTCAAAGTACTCAGATCACCCACTGTCTTAATGTTCTTTGCTCGAATGAGCTGCCCCAGGCCTCTGGCGCTGAAGCAGGGGAGAAAGAAAAATGGTTTATTACGCTAGAATTCATGTCCTTTCTGCCTGGCACGGTGGAGCGGAAAGGAATCTTGCAAGAATGCCAGTTCACATGCACACAAGTGAACGGAAGACAAAATGGAAGTGACATGCTTCCATCTGCAGAAGCACAGCGCTCTGCAGTTTACCCTACACCCGTCAGAGAGCGGCGTTCTAAAGCCCAAAGCCCGCTCCTGCGTACTACGAGTGGAAGGAGAAGGAGCCGAGTACACCAGAAAAGGCCACTCTGAGGAGTTCCCGCTGCACGTCTACACTTCGTCAGGGCAAGTTATCACAACTCGGAAGGGAAGCCCAGCTAGCCGAGCACGCGGCCTTTCTACAGCTGAAATGTAGTAGTTTGGGGTTTTTTTTAAGTTTTTTTTAAATTCCACTTTGCCTTCAATACACAGCAAGCTCCAACTGCTTTGTCACAGATCGTTAAGACCAGTCTGCTCTGCCGTGTGAAAGGGAGAAAGCTCCCTGCGTTCCTGGGCACAAGCATTCCACAGTCTTAAAGAAGACAACCCGAGTCATTCCAAAATAGTTAAGTCTCTCCCCCACCAAACCAACCTCCCTCTTACAAAATATTTGGCAAAAAGATGTCTTAAGTCATCACATTTTGCTTTGGCAAATTCGGCTTTGTAGGTTCAGCAAGAATTCCGTTTCTATTCAAGTGTAATCTTCAGAAGCGACAACCCACTTACCATATGTTTGATGTAATCTGAGGTAAAATGACATCAACTGGTGCTTTGCAGCCAACTAAGGCAGGATACACGCATTCCGTAGGGCAAGGCAGCGATTCTTTAGCCATTTCCGAAATCTTGAATAATACAGAAAAATTATTAAATTAACTATCACACGACTGAGTACAGGGAAAAAAAATAGAAGAGAAACATGAACCAAAGCACTTCTTACTAAACACTTCTTTGAGCTCTTAAAGTTAGGGTTACGAGATCCTGGGGACAGAAATCCTTTGGTTGGAGTGGTAATGTGCTGGATAGAAAGAGAGGAAAAAATCTCTCAGGATCGTAGGAATTCAGTTAATGGCAAGATTCTAGCTACCTAGATCTCAGAGCGCGTTTGTCTTCAGAGAGTAACAGAGCCAGTCAGGCTAAACCCGTCACAACCGTTTCTTACACTTACTGATTCTCTGCTCTTACATTGTTTGCAAGCAACCATGAACATAGACTAAAGCAACATTACCTAGGATAAACGAGGCACGCAAGCACTTATGACATACAGAAGATACGTAACAGCCTTTACCTTGGCCTGAATGTTAGATAAAATTTTAAGACTGCGGGAAGACGGTGAAGAAGAATGGGATCTAACAACAGGGCTCCTCCTGTCTATGTCATCTGCCAGTCCTTCCTGATAGATTGGATTTGCAAAAGAGACTCGACGGATCTGGTTTTAGAGAGAAGCAGTTTTTATAGCATGAACTCAAACCACCGCATGCTGGTCTGAGGAGACAAAACAGCTCAGTTTGAAATAGAGTCATTAAAGTTCTTGACTGACATGGATGACGTTTCACCCAAGCACAGAACCCGTGGCTTCCTTGTTACTGAAGGAACCATTAAGTGCATTTCGTAAAAAGCTGCTCAGAATCCAGGGGTGAGACCCTGCCCACGCCTGCAGCGGTTTTGGAGTAAACGTCTGTTGCGCTGCAAGCCAGGCAGCGGATTAGACCTCAGTGCTGCTTCCAAACCAAAACTCCCCGCCCCAAGCCCCATAACACCACCCCGCCAGTGCTCAAACATCAGAAAGAAATCTGTAAGGCTTCAGCATACAACCGCATGCAATGAAGAAAAACCAGTCAGTAATTCCACGTATTTGGAACGCCCTACACTACAGACCCCCTCACGCGTCCCAGTTGTGAACGGAATGACTTGGGAGTATCACAGGATGAATGACATCGCAATACCTTATTAGCGGGTGACAGGGAATCGTCATCTTGATTTCTTTTTATGCCTCTCTTTAAAATACTGGTGGATGGAGAAGCCGAAGGAGACCACATGCAGCGCGCCTGCATACCATTAGGGCTTTCATTAGCTAACACTAAAGAATCCTGATTTTCCAGCTTTTGAGGTGAATCCACACTGTTATTTTCTACTGCATCTTCTTTGTCTAAGGCCACATTTTCAGGAACTGTAATTTCAGTGTCCACTAATTCCTCCTTCACCTCTTTATCTTGAATAACGCAAGTTTCTCCTGCAGCATTCTCAGCTGCTTCTTTATCATCCCACTTGCTTTCTAGCTTGTTCATCTCGTTTTTCTCAGGTTTGATATCAACAGTCAGTGCCTCAGGTATCTCTTCCAGTTGTCCATTCTGACTTATTTCTTCCTTTTCTGTAGCTGCTGGTTCCTCGCTTTGATTCCCCGCAGCCAGCCAGCTCTCACCAGGCTCATCTGAGAGACACGCAGACAGACACTGTCCAGTTTGGTCACTCTGATCAGCAGGTTCTTTCATTTCCACTATCGAGTCATTCATTTCACCTGCTGTACACGCTGGATTATCTAGATCCTCCTCCACTACAACACTATCTCCTTGCAGATTATCTTCAGATGTTCCCTCTCCTTCCAAGTTAAAGGCACTGGCTTCCTCAGGAGGATGCAGCGGAGTGCTCACCGCGCAGGGTGCCATGGACAAGCTCTCATCAAAATCTGAATTACCAGACATCTCCGACGTATTTACAGACGTCTGAACTGGGCTGGTTTGGGGCTCGCTCAGTTCACGAGTGTTCTCATTTTCCGGTTCAGTGAGCGACATGACTTGCTGCTTTGACTTTTTACAACAGCAACCACAGTTCCTTAGTCTTTTCAGCCTTTTGCTTCTTTTATGCTGACACTCGGGTTTTTGCAGAGAGGAAAGACCACCGCCCGAAGCATTAGCTCCTGGTACGCGTTCAGGCAGAACAGCTGAACAGTCTTTTATGTCCGTTTGCTTCTCCACGTGATTATTTTCCTCCGCTGCTTTCAGATCTTGATCAGATAACCATGAGCTGGTGAACGATTCCGTCAGCGCGGCGCTCTTGTTTTGATCCACCTGCGCGTTCTGTGCGCCAGGCGACTTCTCTGAGCTGGCAGGTCCCACAGCTCCGCTGGCATCTGCAGGAATTACTTGGTTTTTCAGGTCACACAGTTCAGATGTCAGTGCAGCATCTGTGCCGACTTCGTAGCTTAGTTCACCTTTATCTGTTTCCGACAGATTCTTAGCTTCGTTTCCTTGGGAAGACGCCTCATGGCTACAGCTTCCTGGCTGTAGATCTTTGCATTTACCTTCAAGAGAATCACTTCTATTTTTCACTTTCCCGGATCTTTTCTTCCTTGTGCTTTCTTCCTTGGTCTCAGAGCCATCAGCCTCTGAATTTTCTATGCTGGAAAGCAAGCCCTGTAAAGCTCTTCTTGTGTGGTATCGTGGGCGTTCACTCTTCTTCCGACCTACTGAACTCGAGCTACAGTCCTGACCTTCCGTGTCAGCCTTCACGTTATCTTCTGACATCCTGGCACTTCTGTTCACTTCTTCATCAAGGCCCCTCGAAGCAGGAGACTCCTTTGAGCTCAAGTCCTCTGCAGCACCTCTCTCAGGCAGGTTGCTTTCTTTTTTATTTGTATTTTCTGTAACTTTCCCAGAAACTGCTTTCTGCTTTTGGGGTGCGTTATCTTTAGTCTGCGGCCCCTTCTTTTGCCCAGATTTTTCATCTTCTTTACGCCTGTCTCTCTTTTGGTGGCCATCTTCCTTATCTTGACTACCTGCAGTACCTTCTACAGTTTCTGACCGTCGTCTCAAAGAACGCCTTAGTATTTTCTGATTAGGAGACGCGTGTGGAACCTGACTATCGTTGCTCGTTACCTGGTCAGACGACACGGTCGTCTCTGGGGGTGTATTTTCTTTAGAATCCGTATCCAATGCATGAACCTCTTCCATTTCTGCTATCCCATCTTCAACTTTTTTAATTTCTGCTTCTGCAGAATGGAACGCTTGGGACTGAGCAAGGAGAACATGTTCCACGTCTTCTGCAGAAGACAGCTCAGGACTGTTTTCCATACTGTTGGAAGCAAGAGACTCTTGTGCGCTCTTCTCTTGTTCTGACCTGATTAACAACTTGGACTGCTTATTTCTTTTGTGCTCCATTTTACTCTGCCTGCGAGTTAGCCTCCGTATTCCGGTAAATATTTGTTCAGGCTCAGATTTTGAAGGCTTTTTATCTTCTCCAGATTTTTCTGGGTTAGCACCAGTCTTGCATACACCGGCATGTTTACCTGCCGCAGAAGCGCTTCCAGACATCTCTGATAAACTCTGCAGTGCTGAAGGGCTAAAGGGTCTGTTCTCTGAATTCCCAAAGATCTCCAGAGTTATAAAAGACTGCCGTCGGCTTGCAGGCTGCGGTGTTCCAGAAATTATGTCACTTGAACTGTTGCTGACATGTGAAGTGTTTTCATTCCCTCCTAAGGGCTCCTTTGAAGCTGTTTCCTCAGTGCTTTTTTCTAACCCCTCTCCAACCGATGGCTCGTTCAGAATCGTCTCAGCTGTGGCGCTTTTTGACTCTCCCTCACTGTTTAGAGCCGAGCTCTCCGCTGCGTGAGTAACAGATGACTCTCTCACACAGGCAGCGTTCTCAAGAGGATGATCGGATTTGCAGTCCTCTGTGATTTCACCCGATTTGTTGGTGCATCCTTCACTCTTTGCATCTTCTTCCTGTCCCAAAAATATGAACAAAGTGTTGTAGTTTTGCTATGAATATAAAAAAACCAGCTCTGGTGGAATAGAACACACACCCGCAGGCTCTTCAAACCACCCCTTCCTTCATACTACAACTGCCGAAGGACAGATAAACGGCTAAGAGTATTTTTTTTAAAGCCATTTAATCTCAACACACAGAGAACTGCAAAACCGTTTTAAGTTCCGCAAGAGATATGAACAAACCTACTACTAAAACAGTTTTTATGAGAAGCCTGCTGTCAGGTTTTCCCTACTGTCCGTGGGGCACTACAGTTGATCACACTAGCTGTTTAGCCAACTCCTCTCCAGAAGCGAGCAGATCTATACTTAGGATTTACCTTCCCACCCCCCCAAATCTACTATTTACTCCCTTCACTTTCACTTTTAAATGTGAAAATCATTCCAGAAAAGCAGGATGCATGCCAAACACATCTGCTAGGGGGGGAAAAAGGGGTTATGGAAGAGAAATCAACAGCGTTGTGGTTCCCTACGTAAAGCGAGGCAATTAAACAGTTCTTCGAGCAGCACCATAGCAAGCCACGGGAAGCCTGTGCTACAGCTTTCGGCTATTTTTGCCTCAACAGCACATCAGCCAGCTGTAGCGTATACACCTGCCTGATCCCCGAGTCCCTGTACTACCTGGGGCTGCGCAACGAAACTTAAACACGCCCACGCTAAAACCAATTACCTAAATCCTCCCATTTTGTAATTCAGTCAAAATGCTCACCGACTGGCCCTTTCTAGTGGCAATTACATAAAGCAGGACGCAGCACAAAGAATGCCGCGATGGTGTTAAATCCAGGTCTGGCGGTGAGAATGAGAGAGTCCCCAGAAGCCCTCGGTGTATCTTATAGCCACAGAGCCTGCGCCAGCATTGCTCAGACGTGGGGGAAAACAAAAGAGGCAGCCCAAGAAAAAGAAGATATTCTCCGGGGTTTTACAGGTTAATCATACAGAGAAAGGAAATCATTCCTGAGCCGATACATTTGGGGGTACGTTTACTTTTTTTGCTTTAAGTTTCCAAATCCAGCTTAAAACCGTATCACAACCAGTGACTAAAACCAAAGAGGTTCGCCATTAATTACCAGAGCCACTGTTATGAAGAAAACATCACCGGTACTGTTATAATTCTGACATCTTAAATACCATTAGACACCAGAAATTACCTGAGGCTTGGTTTTAGCATCTTCTTTTCCATCTTCTATTAAAGATGATTTTTCCCTAAAATAGAAGTTACCGAAATTAGAAGTGTAGCAGAAAGGGGGGGGACCTTTAGCGTATGCGCTGGCCTCCTTTACTTACAACGCATCTTCCTGACTTTGAGCATACTGAGAAAATAAGGTCGTATCTTGCGATGCGTCCAGATTGTTGTACATGGCAGGAATACCAACCCTGAAACAAAGCCGGAAATGGTAAGTCAGACCCGATTTTGTTTTTAAGAAGAAAAGGAGGATAGGGCAGCGTAAGGCATTGATCGCAAGCGAGCGGATACTTGCTCAAAGCGGACCAAACTTCCAAACCGAAGGCTAGTCCGGCCGCACCACGCAGCCGGGCAGGGACTGCCGCGCAGACAGCGGGGCAGAAGAGACAACGCTGCAACCGGCTGCTACAACCTCACGTCCCAGCTGGCAAACCGCAAGGTGGCTGCAGATCATCGTTTACCTCCTTATTCCAAGGCCACTATTTTCAGTTGCATTAAATCTTTTTTTAATTTCAAACATGCTTTTGGGGAAAAAAAAAAAAAAAAAAACCAACCAGAAAAAAGCTGTGATTGGGATCCCTCTCCGCAAACAATTCATCGGCACGTGCTACCTACACAACCCAGCTGAGTTCCTGTCTAGCAGCACGTGCACAAACGTCGCTTACGCTGCATTTTGGCTGCCTGAGTACAGAAGATACTCCAGTATTCCTTTCTCACATTAAAAAGAGGATAATTCTAAAGATTCCCTTGCAATTAAGACGAGCCTTGGGAACATCCCCATCTCTGATACGCTGCAGACGTAAGGCTTCTCTTCAAATTTAGAAGCCTTTCCTTCACATCAGGTAAAAACACCCCTTTCATTTCAACGATGTAAGAAAAGCGACATCTTCCATTTCACGCTGCAAGCGAGGGTCATGAACTCCAAGTGACCAAACTCCAAACAGATAACAGTACATTTAATCAAAATAGGAAAGGCAGATCAGAGTAATTTGGTTGTTTTAAAACAGTAAAGCAAGGAATTTTGTTAGCTTTAAATTTTATAAGTTGTTTGGAAGAGTAAGGCTTAGTTACCTATAATAGTCTGAGATACAGGAACTGAAGTTGTGTCAACGTAATGACATTTCACATGAAGTTTAAGACAGAATAAATTACAGACCTCTTTGACCTAAGCACTTCTTTTTGATGTTCTGTCAGTATTCTTGCTTTTGTTTCTGGAGGAATAAACACAAAATCAACAGATTTCTCCTCTTCCAAAGGCGTACCACTTCTAGTCCTCGGGGATGAAAATTCCAGCTTCAACTACAGGAAGGAAAAAAAAAGAAAACCCTAGATTAGAAACAAAATGGAGGAATTGAAAGCGTTTTCATCGTTCAGACACAGGCACCCTAAGAGGAACGCTTCTCAAATAACCGCAGTTCTTCCAGCGTACTGATCGGCACAAATCCCTCAGGAGGTGCCGAGTTTCTTCATGTGTTATCTCCCCCGCCCCAGCAGCGCCTAGGAGAGATCCTGCAACCCCTCCTCCGTGCTGTTACGCCAGCTTCTGCGCTTCCTGTAGTGTCTTGGCATTCGAGGCCTGTAACAGGGGACGGCACCTCAGTGCTCCCGAGGACTGCTATTTCCTGTTGTTTACTAAATCAGTGACTCCTTACGAATGCAACACCCTTCTCTCCCTAGCGCAAGCGAGCACGCAGCACAGGTCTGCCAAAACCAAGATCCACCTCAACACCTGAGCCTCTCACAACCTGCAACCAGACCGAGGTGTGCATTTTCTATCCAGTTGCCACTCCTCCCATCCATCAAGCACGATCCCTCCTTAAAACTCAATCTGTGAGCTTGTAGGATTTTAAACAGGAAAATGTAATTAAATCGTGCTACAGAGCGTACATTTGCAAGAAAAATATTCCAGCATCACAGAACATATTTTTTACTGAGACTCTGCAGCAGCGTACTAGATGTTCTGCGGCAGAATGTAACGGATTTGATTCTGTCGCACCTGTCTGCAGACACCTTACCTTTGCAGACGCTACTTGCACGTTACTGGACTTGTCTTTCCCTTCGTTTTTCGGTTCACTCGCCTGTGCCAATGCAGAGCATCGTTTTTGACCCAACTTTACTTCCATTCCGCTGATCTTTGCGTCCAGCTGTGAATTTTCCATCTATTCAAACAAAAATGCCCTGAGTGCATTGTATGGCAAAACTCCAAGCTCACAAACGCATCCCAAGATGTGCTAAGTTCTACCACTGAACTGTCCCACACTCCCTTTTTCCTCTAAATTTAAGCTGTCCTCTACGTAGTCAATTATTTCAAACAAGCTAGTAGAGCCCCAAATTTAAAATGCATGAACTGTTACGAACCAGCTCAGTCTTTTGACAGTGCCTACCCAGCACAGTTTATCATTCCAAACACGAAGCAAGCGCAGGCCAATCACAGTAAAAATCACAGCCGGCCTTGCCACTGCCTTCTGAGCGATTCCCATCAAGCGACACGCAACGAAGCGGCCGTCGGGGTCAACAGAACACCTACCGCGTCAGAGAATGGGCCGCTGCACTCTTCAGCTATCTCAACGCTTTCAAAACCAGGCAGCAAGAGTGGAATTTTCTTTTTGGCTTGGCTTAACACGGATCTGGTCACCAGAAAAAGAGTTTTAAACTAATGGAAGGCGGGGGGAAGGTAGACAACAAGAGCAGCAGATATCCCGGCTTGCAGAACAAGCAGAATAGAAACGGTAACCAGAACAAGACCAATTCGTTTGCACGTAATGCGAGATCTGCTCCTTGAAAAAGACAAATATAAAACCAGTGTGCATCTTACTTTAACTCTTCAGGATACGTTAATGACGTGGCCTTGGCAAACGTCGCGTTCCAGAAGTGGGCACACTGGTTGCGGATCTGTTTGCTCTTCTGCTGAAATACTACGCAGAGCAACGGAGAGAGCTGCTCCAGCAGTTCACTGTCGTAAGAGCCAGTGCAGTGAGACTGCAAACACAGGATGATCTCGGCCAGTAGTTTTTCGAGCTGGGGGAGAGAAGAAACAATAGGGTTTTTTAATTCAAATCTTGCACGTATTCACTACTTAAAAAACACTTTAAAAACTACTTTAAAACACTCCTTAAAACGTTACTATCCCATAGAATAGCATGGCCTGAACAAGCGAGTTTAAACACCACACCACGCGAAAAGTCTAATAGCTAAGCTTAGCGGTCCTCCCCTCAGCAACCTTTTTAGTAAAAAATAAATCGTTTAAAAAATTACATCTCTACCTTCATTACGTTTTTACAATTTTTTAGAACACAGGATGAAGGGCAAAACTCTCGTGTCACACATCTTCCCAAACCCCAGCTGTTTCTCTAGCAAATTTACCTTGTGGTTAAGATTACTGTATGCTTTAGATACATCAGCAAGCCTGCCAAAACAAACAAAAAAGTTATATTTACGCCAAGCACAAGAATTAAACACAAACGCACTCGAGCGCTGCACACTAGTTCTGGTATACAAGCTGATGAAACAATGTGGTGAAACAAGCCTCCCACTGGGCCATTAGAACACTTCCCGATAGTTTCGAGGTAGCCTATCCTTTAACCCCCACGGGCACTTAGATGCTAACTTTAAGAGAAACCATTGGAAAGATCACTAATAATTAGTACAAACTTAAAGGTTTTCTTATGAAGTAATGTCTAACTGCTGCCTTCGTGTTGCTCTTAACTCTCCCCAGAGCTCCCAGGCCCCATACGTATCTACTTAAAAAGCTGAAGCACCACCTAAATTAAGTAATTTCACGTAAATAAAACCCCTGCACCATCCTGAAAAGCGTGAGAAAACTGCCTTCAGTAATTGGCTTTATAAGCCTGCGACCTCCAACCTGAAGAGGTTCCCAAACTTGTATTTGCTTGCATAAGCCTTCCTTCAAAAATCACATCCAGCCCTCGCTTCTCCCTCTGAATGACTAGTTCTAAGAAAGGCAACGCTCAAACAGCGGTGGATGAGATGGGAGACGGAGAGAGGTGGCGTCCAACTCGGCCTTACGCAGGAACGGGTGGATTCTTGCCTCCGAGAGAGAGGCTCCGGGTGAATTTTAGATTAGTGGTAGCAGTCCTGCTTCAGGTTTTGGTAAAAGCTTCCAGAGCACATTTAGGGGCTGACCGGCAGCATCCCATCCTATCCCATCCTCCCAGAACACTCAAAGCCGTACTCCACTTTTCTTTCCCTTATCCTGAGCAAAGCGTACATCTCTCGCATCACCAACACATCGGAGAGAAACCTCTGCCAGCCCCCTCCCACCTAAGTCATGTCCTGGGAAGAGAAGCCAATGATTAAAAAATAAAAAAGCAAAGCCATATGAAAAAAAAGCGCAGAGCAACAAGTATTACTCAGTACTTCTCTCTGCTTAACAACTTAGTGGACTTCAACTTAGAATTTCTTTTTCCTACAAAAACTTACGGTTCCTGCTCACTAGAACGCAACTTACTGTTAATAAATACCTTCACTGCAGTGAAAGTAAACAGCAGGCAGAAACCAAACGCTTTAGTCTTACGGAGGCAACAATGCAATCAGTCTAAAGAGACAGTTTTAAATATCAAGCTTTCCAAAGTCCTACAGGTTTCCTTCCCTGTACCTTCCATAGGTTTGGTTTTATCTCGAGAAGCAGCGTTTTTGGTTTTGCGGTCTTTGGAACCCCACCGCAAGTCGCTGGAGGGCAGGGCTGCCCGCAGACTCCCGGCCACACGCACCACGGCGGGCGAGGAGCCTGCCCCTCGCCCCGGCGCAGCCCACGCTCAGTCCCGGCAGCCCCAGGTCGCACGCGGCAATCGCGGAAAGCGTCAAGTTCTCAGCAACTCTCTCGGTGCCGGGGCGCGTGGAGGGCTAGCGCCTGCTAGCTAGGCTGGATCCAGCCAAAGACGGGGTGCTCTCAAAGGCGAGACGCTCGGCAGGAGCGGGAAATTCGTAGCACATTAGTGCCAAAGCTTTGAAAACCCCCGAGCTATGGTTAAATACACGGCATGCTACAGACCGCACAGAATTTCCCCGATACGAAGCAATGCAATGAATCCGGTTTTCCAACCGTTCTTAAAATACTCACTTTGTTTTTTCATAAAACACTGCCAGGGGTTTTGAAAAAATTGCAAACATAGTCGCAATCACTGAAGGCAATGAAACGTGGCTGATGATGTTGTGAAGAATAGCGATAATTGAAGGACCAACAGAGACCAATGTTTCTGAACAGATTTCTTTGGAACTGAACAGATGGAAAGAGTTTAGTAACATCACCAGGAGTTTAAATAGAGAGGCAAGCTTTCCGAGGGGTTCCTTTTTCTTCTTAGACCAATCTGTAGGTGTCTGTGGAGCTAACACAAAACAAAAAATTTGATTTTTTCCTCCCCAATCAAACCAACATGCATTTCAACAAAACACATCCGAACTGCCTGTCCGCGTGAGAAACAGAACTTTGATTCCCAAACTACATCTACAAATAGTTTAAAACCAGACCCAACAGAAGACATACATTTTAAATGCATAATTTTATCATACCACTACAATTCCTACTCCTCTGATCTACAGTTATGGCTGGTCACACAAACGACTACGCTTTTAAGCATCTTTAACGCCTACTTGCAAAAGGAGAGCAGCCACTCCGGAGGCACTAGCCAATACGCATAGATTCTGGAAGGGCTGAGGAGGAGGGATGGGGAAGTATCAAG
>VZTV01041921.1:5199-18914 GCA_013400875.1 Anhinga rufa | reverse complement strand
TGCATTAATTATTTTTTTTTTTTTATATAAGCAAGATATTTTGGTATCTACAGGAGGAGATACCCAGTTTCTTCCTCATCCAGACAGCTCGATGCCCACAGCCTCTGTACTGCCCATGATCTCAAGAGCAGCTCTGGATGGGATCCTTCAGCCACGAGCCCCCTCCATCTCATTGCTCCCACTTGGAAATGGGAAAGGCAGCTTTTGGGGAGGGCTTTGTATGTGAAATTGTTACTCAGTCCTTGGGCCCGAGGGAGAGAAGCGTCTTACTTGGCATGTAATGGTAATGGAAACAAGGAGTCAAGTCTGTCTAATGAGGAGAAAAGCACCACACAATTTATTAATTTAGGCTTCTGGAAATGAGTTTGCTGAACATACTTAAGGACTAAATACAGGTGTTAAGCCCAGCCATTCCCACACTAAATTACATGTTCTCACTTACATACATAATCACTGTCTATTTAAGGTTTTCCCACATTGCCTGCTATTATGGTATCTAGGCAATGATTCCCATACTAGTAACTTGATACCTATTTTTACAGTACTGTTAAAGTACTAAGTAGTACTGCTGTAGTCTGTCCTAAAATCAATTCCTAATGTTACTGTAAGAGCAAATGTAAAACTTGATGTATTTTTCCCCAAAGGTTAATATCATATGTTTCTGATTGAGCAAGAAAAAAAAATCATTTCCTTACAGGATGGATTTTGTTATGTCTCTTGTACAAGCATGGAGGAGGGGAAAACCCTTAGTGGACCAAGACCCCATGTTACTGTCAAACCCAGCCTAGGGGAGTCGTTTCAGAAAGCTGCCCAAGAAACTGAGACAATTTGGTCTTTTCTGTCCATGGCCCAGTGGGCAGGTGTCCACCTTGCAGGTGACAGCATGGCCAGCACCAGTGGAGAGGTCAGAACCTGAGATGACAACAGATACCAGATCACCCAGAGGGACAGCCTATCCCTCGGTGACCACCAAAGTGTATGAGTGAAGCTTTCCTTACTGTTTCTCCTTCTGCTTGGACAGAAGAGAGATTTTCAGTCGACCTGGAGGTAGGTAGATACATCCAGCAGGAACACTCGTCCAGCTTTGCAACTGAAGTGCATCCAAGTCTGTCCAGCCTTCAGGATATTTCACTTTGAACAAGCAGGCAACTGTGCTGTGCTCTGATATTGTTACATGAACCAGCCAGTGCTTCTTTTCAGTATGCTCTAAATTGCATGATCGAGCATGGGTCTTAATAGCTAAGTGATGATCCATTTATGATGGCACCAGGACAATCCAAGTGAGTTTTTACCTTTTATCCTAAATGTAATGCACTCCATCTATTACAATTTCAGCAAGGTCTGAGCAAATTCAATAATCAGACCAGTATTCAGCACTCTTTATGCACAGATCTAAAACCAACTGCTACTAAAAGTTTAACGAGACCAGCCTTTTGCATTACTTTATAACAAGAAACACAAGGCTGCCTCAGTTCCGGGGGTGTTTTCTCTCTACTGGATGTAAAGGGCTTTAGTCTTAGGTTATGGAGCACCACCTAATTCAGTGTGCTTTAACAGCTGCAAGAGGAGATGAAGAGATTCAGAGGGTCCGCAGTTGTGGCTGGCAAAGCCACTGCTAGCAGTGCGCTGGAGACCAGTGAGCTGCAACGCCCTTCTCATCTCCAGCTGCTCAGCCCCATTAAAACAAAACTCTGATGCATTAAGTATGTTCCTGATATTGCTTTTCTGTGTAAGCAAACACAAGTGGGGAGAGAAGTTATGTGATGGGGAGTGGGACACGAGACAATCTTTTAGCGAAGATGTTGTCTGTGATACGAAGATTTAGGGAATGCTTGAGTTATACAAACATTCCTGAAATAACAGGAAAACTTCAGCAGATGTTTCCTCAGTGTACTTTTCCCTCCTTCTCCACTTTTTGTGTGTGGCTTTGCAGATCTCTCTGCTTTCTAAAACTCCTTTTGTATGAAGGGCCCGCATTAAAATGTCAGGTTTTATTTTTCCAAAAGACAACTGCCAGAAATGAAACCCTAAATGCTTGTCTCGTAGCCAGGCAAGGATCTCCCGGGAACCGCTGGGAATCCCACCCCTATTTCTGATTAGATTTTTGTCAGCAGTGTAGGAGCCAAATTCTCAGTTGCCCAAAGACTTTAATCTCGATGAGAATCAGACTTGGAGGAGCTCTAAGGTATCAAATCGTATTTACTCTCTCTGTTAGTTATTGGCAAGGCATCTGGAAATACCTTGGGGTTAGTGTTTTGATTAGAATTTGATCATAACTTTATAAAACACAGATAGAAATGATCTCAGTTTTGAGCCAAGAACTCAGCAGATTTGAGGAAGGAATAACTTTTAGCAACAGTTTATATAAAGAGCTTTGGAAAGCATTAAAATCTTCTGCTGTGCAGAGCAAAGCAATACCTAACAATTTAGGATTAGGACAAGGCCTTTTGTAGACTAATTACTTAGCACACTCCTAGCACAATTTACTTGAGCATCCTCTAATGCTCTTGGTCATAGCTGGACCTGGGATACTGAGGTAGATGGATTGTAGCCCAATTCCTACACTTCTATGGTGAGCGGGACGTCATTTGCTCCTGTTGATCTCAACGGCGGCAGCGGGTCAGCTTAGCCCTAGAAAGTTTCACCCTGAAAACTCCCCTTTCAGTCGGCAGACACAGTGATCATGAGCTATTCACGTACAGAAATATACAGATGGCGACTGGGGTGGGAGGATAAGCAATAAAGAGATGTAAAATGAGGGGCATTATAAGGTGGCAGATTATGGTAGAGGGGCTGAAACACTGCTCCTCCTTGGGTGGAACTTTGGCCATGCTCTTCCCTATGCTTTCCCCCTTTACCTGCTCAACTCACAGCTCATGCTCTTTCCAGCAAAAGCAGTCTCTGTTTCCTGCTCCCACAGCAGGAAGGGTCCTTAAATCTCACACTTCATGAAATGCAACACACAGAGAAAAGGCTAATACATGACAGATGATGAAAACGGCCTGCCCAGTTACCGAGAGTGCTGGCGTGTCCTGGGTGTGCAGGGACCCGACTACGAAAGGGGCCTGTTTTCCAAACTGCATTTTCCACGCGCCATCCTTGGGGTCTGGGGATGTTTCATTTTGTTTTTAAGGGAAACATTTAAGGTGTGCAGCCGGGAAGGGGCTCCTGGACAGCCCAGGCTGCCGGCGGGTGGCTTTGCCCTCTGCTGGATAAAGCCAGACCTGCTGAAATCTTTCTGATTGTGGATATTCAGGAGCCAGCAGCGAGTTTTGCCCAGAGGAACATTGCTTTTAGAAAACAGTTTCAGCCAAACAAACATTTTCATACTGATTATCTTGTTCTGTAAGACAGCTGCAAATTTGCATTCAAGATCTGAATAAGCTGGGAAGGAGGAGGGCTAGTAGCAGTGATGGAAGCTAAGGAACTGGGGGATACAGACACTGCATTGCACAGTAAAATAAGGGGAAGAGAAAAGTGGCGGGTTGTGTCTGGTGTCCTTTGTTGTGACCGTCCTTGCTTCTTTGCAACCTAATATACTCACACCAATCTCAAGTGAGCGTTTCAGGATGACAAATCCAAAGTACATTTGAGAGTTATTGGTTTAAACAAAGCAAATCAAATACATCTTACTTTGAAACCTATTTGCAGTAACAGGATATGCCATTTGCTTCTTGCAAGGGTAAAGGCCAGAGACTTCAGTTCCACAGACATACGGAAAAAAATGAGAGTTTTTACCCATTCCTCTTGACTGTGAAGCTTCAGAAGCAGAGACCACTGCCTTCAAAATCCCATGGAGGATGAGATGCCGGGAGCTCCTGTGTGACAGCCCTCACGGGCTGGCTCTGGCCAGGCACCGGACTGAGTTTGTCCTACCAGAGGTGGGCATGGAGAGCTGGGCGCTGGGGCTGTCTGAAGCCACCCAGTGGTTTGGCTCAGGGGCAGGAGACCACGTGCAAGGGCAGTGGCCACTCGTGGTTGTGCTGCTGTTTTGGGGAATCATTAGAAGTGGCTGGGACCAGCACTAGTGGTTTAAGGAGTTTTGGCTGGGAAAGGAGGAGAGCAGCTCTCCAGAGACCGAAGCTTTCTCCTTCTCCTCTAATTCATGTGATTTTGGTTGGGTTCAGAGAGGAGTGCTGGTTCCTGCAGTCACAGAGAGCACGCCTGTGTCCTCCCCTTGCATAGAGGCTCAGGTTGGCCAACATCACTCTCAACCACGGTGCCGTTGGAGGAAAGAGAAATGCATTGACTCACGACCTGGCAGTTTCCAGCCCATCATAAGACCAGGTTTCTGCTCCAAATAACGTCAAGGACTAATATATCTGTAAACAATTTTTGTCCCCCTTTCATTTATAGATTAAAAGCCCTTCCTTAATTTTGGGTTCAATCCAACAAGTTCCTGAAGGGTAAACAAAGTCCTAAGAGGGTAAATGATTTATCTAAGGTCACCCATAGTGGCACTCACAGAGTGAGAGATGAAACAAAGTGGTTCGGACCACCCATTTACCCCCACTGAAAGAAAACTGTAGTAACTGTGTTTTCTTATCATTCATCAACTCAAAAAGATATAAGCACAAATGCATCTAGGGTACCATCACCTTTTGACTGAATCCAGCCCAGTGCCATTTCAGATAGCTGCAGCGTGAAATCCAGTTATTTCATATTGTCTATACTGCACTTGGGAAGACAATAACATTAATTTCTATTGTAACAAACAGCTTTAATTAAACTTGCAAAATAAATACATAGTCGTGCAGCCTTTTTCTGTGTTGGAGCTTAGCATTAATCTTTATTATTGTTATTAAGTGTTAGGAGACGAGAACATTTTGATGAATAATAACGGTGCGTACCCGATCAATGCATATTTAAAATGTATGTTTACAAAAGGCAGTGGCATGAACGTATGACTTGTGAGCTCTGAGGCTGTTATGGCCAGATAGATTAATGCCAGTAATTCATCATGTGCCATGGGGATTAGAGAGATGAATAAGAATATTTTTCATGGCTCTCTGGCAAGCAGGCAGCAGTGATGTGCCTGGTCCATGTCCCAACCTCTCTGCTCTCACACTTCATCCTCAGAGTCGTGAGCTGAAGTTCAAAGATAAGTAAGCCTGAAACTTTGCTCTCTGCTTATGGTCACTTACAATAACTGTTTCACAGGGAATAAAACCAGGAAAAAATGCTACATTTTTTGCCTGGTTCTCAAAAGAGATGAAGTCTTAGAAAGTTTCAGCTTTCTTTCCTTTTTCAGTGATTTACAATTGGAAAAATGGGAGTTCATACCCATTTAGCTCAAGTTACTGTTAGCAACGGCCCTGACCTGAAGTCAAAGATTTGAACTTCTTTTAAAATGGACGTTCAGACAGCCCCTGGTCAGGGTCTTGCACAGGACTCAGAAGATCCCCCAGGTTCATAGATCTGGGGGCCATGAGGTACTATCACTGTCGCCCAGCTCAAGCTCTCACATAACAAAGACCTCTGAAATGTACCCAGCACTTCCCAGCTTTAATCCAGGAATTTGTGGATGATGCAGAGCATGTCTAAGAGAAAGAAATCCAACCTTAACTCAGAGACTACAATGAGCACAGAATTCACCACATCCCTTCATAAGCTGATCCGGAGCTTAATTATCTGTTAATTTACCACATCCGTTTAAAATTGTTTGGATGATTGGCTGATTTTGTAGTAAAAAATGAGACTATTTTAGGCTAAGCTCAGTTGAGCGATCTTGCTATCCTTAAGACCTGATTTCAGTTCCCAGCTCTGCTACAGACCTCCTCTGTCACCATGGGCAAGTGACTCCCTTCCTCGGTACCTCCATTCCCATCTGCCCCAACAATGCATCCTTTGTCCATCTTGTCTAATTCATTTATGGACCTTTTCCAGCTAGGGATTTTCCTGCAGATATGCAGCACTAGCATACTAGCAATTTGGTATCAACTATGGCTTCTAGTTGCTATAGAAATATTTAATAACAATTAAAATGCTGGACTTGATGCTGAACTTAATCTCCTCACCAGACTGGATCAAATCCACCCAGCTGTGAGAGAATTCAAATCTGATATGTTAGTTCAGACTCACTTCTTTATCTTTTACAAATAAAAATAATATATAAATTACAATATATTTGCATTCAAAATTATTCTCATTTCAGTTAACTAATTCAAGAGTCAACCCTCTGAGTTTTATTATGCACAATATGAAATAGCTGGGAGATGGCTGTATGCCCTATTAGCTCTACAAAAATATTCACCGGCACTTCCCCAGTAGGTAATGGTAAAAGCAGGAGTCGTATGAGGACTTTAACTGTGCACACCCAGCACTTCTAAATTTCCATGCTGCTCATGGCTTACACCAAATTTACACAACCATGGCATGGGAAAATAAAGATCTCCTCTGCAGCCTCTCAGGGCATTTTATGTATATATACTTGCCAGCACCTAGGACCCTAATGAGGGCTTCACCTGCCCCAGCACTGCCATGGCACATTGCAGCTGGGCTCTCACACAACTCCAATTTCAAAGCACTGGCAGGACACACCTGTGGTCTGTGATGAGTGGTAGCATGGAGAGTAGGTGTCCTGCAGGTCTTTCCAAACTGGACATCATTGCACAACTGCTCCTGTGTATGCAGAGAATTTCTCTTAATTACACAGGGGTCACTTTGAGTTCAGTGCATGTAAGACTCAGCTGGAGATCACGAGCAAGACCAGACCCAAGAATACAGGCTCCGGAGATGTCCTCATGCTGCCCTTCTGAACCCTCACGCACAACTGCAACATGCTGGCTGATGAGAGCATCTCTTTTTTTAGGCTCTCTGCCCTTCCTGCTCAGCAGTGAACTTTCTCCACACATGTAGCATTATTTAAGGTACAAATAGGATGTTATCCTCTCTTCCCTCTATCACAGCCAATTTGGCTTTGCAGTAGCATCATTCAAACACTTGTGCAGTTGGGTCAGGCTATGAGTGTACTTATGCACATCAACCCAAGAAAACCCCCTGCAGCTACAGCATATGGTAGTAATACCATTGCCTGCCCTTTTGAAAAGGAATTAGGTCCCCTCATACAAGGGATAGCCTGACCTTGCCAACATTTTCCTAAAAAAATGGCTAAATGTAGTCCTAACACAGAATGCATCTCTCAGTGAGAAGCCCCACTGCCCGAAAACAGTGATTCATAGTGAAGTCAAAGTCACTGTACATTTTATCCTCCCTCGTACCAATTAATATGAAGCGGTTACACTGATGAATCTCATGAAGAATCTCCTAGCCATGATATAAATCAGCGTAGCTCCACTGAAGTGATAGAACTGCACATATTTATATCAGCTGTGGCCCCAGCCCTATATATTTTCTGGAGAAATAGCAGGACTTAAGACAATGAAGCAGGTTCTAAATGACTGAACCAGAACCAAACCCCAAAATGTAGGGGATGCAGAAAGCATGAAGCAAAAACATGCAGGTGGTTCTGATACCTGATCATACCTTTTCACATGGACAGGTCATTTCCACTAATTTATATCAACGACACTCTACACTCACTGATATGTACAGGAATTTTGCCACAGACATCACTGTGGTCAACCCAATAAGACTGAGTCTCAGTAGGAAATAACAAATGCAACTGAATCACACCTACAATTTTCTTATGGGATCTATGTATGTATTTTACCCACCACAGGCATCCTCCCCCAGAAATACACAGTTTACATGCCTTTGGTAGTTTTCATGGTTCATTATTCAAGGTAATTTATGACAAGTTTATGCTGCTACAGTACATAATTTTGTGATTTTCTGCAATAAAACCATTGCACTGACTAGTGTTAGTTCTTTATTACATTTGAGGTCACTTGAAAGGGTAATTTCATCTACTGAGCATTAAATACTGCAATAATTCAATACTTCCAAGATATTTGAAAGCAGTGCTCTCCTTTTCTTTTGCAGGATCATGTGGCTAGCACTGAGCATAGTCATGGCCAGGTATGGCACACAGTTTTGGCTGGAAGAAACTACTATCACAGTTGCAAAATGCACCTTGGTGGCCATCTCTGAAATGCTAAACATGGTTGAGGTAGCTTGTATGTATAAGTTGAATGCCTAATCTTTTATTAACAGACGTCCATGCAAAGGCCACCATAGTGGGCAGACTCACATTTACAGAAGGGGCTTTGGGACCCATGGACCAGACCATGGGCTAATCTCAATGGAATTTACTTCTCGACTTTGGTGGGAGCTAACCAGGCTTTTAAGCATTTTCTCCATCACTGTTTGCACAGCCAAACCATTATGATCCCTCAAGATTCTCTAAACTTGATGAATTTGCCACTAAAATCCTCAAGGAAGTGTAGCCGCACAGGAACTGGTTAAGTAGTAACACTAAAATAGCTTTAATATTGCACCACATCCTACAGCTTTACCTCAGACCTCCAAGGACTCCAGGGTTTGCCCACACTAGTGAAGAGCAACACTTTGCATTCAGGGTGGTCGGTGTGGAGTAACGACTTTTGCGGTGAAGGAAGTGATCCTGAAGATCAGCATACCCATATCTTTTCTCTACAGAAGCCACAAGCAAGTTCTCCCATCCCTGCCAAGAGATCTGAGCCCTCAATGCCATATTTAAATTGCAACACCATAAATCTTTAAAAACAATGTTTAAATCATCCCCCATCTTAGGAGGACTTGAGAGAGAAGAGAATGGGGAAAAAAATCAACAACCTCTGAGAGGCCTGAGCTACAGACAAGTCAAGCAGGAAAAGGGGATGTCCTGAACAACCCAGTGCCAGGGGCAGTGATGCTGTCTGCCGGAACCGCTGCTGAGCGATGTCCCATCAAAGCGAGGCTATGCAAGCCACCGCCACCAAACACACCACTAATGTAACACCCACTTTGGGCATCAGGGCTGCTCGGGAAAGGAGACAGCTGTATTACTACTGCAAGGACTGCCATGCTCTGGGTGCTAAAACTGCTTGCCATGAGCAGGTGACAGACTGAGGCACAGAGCTGACCATCAGTGGATACGGAAGTTGAAATGCTACCCGGAGAGAAAGTGGCTGCTGCCACAACTGAAAGAGGGAGCAAGGCAGGGACAGGCGTGGGCTGCCTGATCCAGGGCAGCTGATGAGGTGCAGGAAAATATGAACTACCCAGGTGAAATATGCAGACTGCCAGATAATATCTCCCTCTCTTTCTCAGGCAAAACATGATTTGTAAGACTTGGCTACCAGTCCATCATCTTTGAAGGGATCTCTGCAAATGAGACCCTGCATTAATAATCCAGCTCCACACTGCCTTCCTACAGCCGTTGCTCTTCGGGGTCTTTCTAGGATGCAGGGCTATTCCTAGGTCTTCAGCTGTCACCTGTCCCACCTGGACCTTTCCTATTCTCTTCCACATCACATAGGTGGTACGTGGAAACACACCTTGAGGATGAGGTGGCTCAGTGATGTTACTGATGAAATAATCTTTGCTTGTCTGTGTATTTGTGCAGTGCTGGCATAGCTGAGAGGGGACTAGAAAGAAGGAAAAACTCTTCCGTCCCTCTGCCTCGCAGGTGTATTGCTTCACCAAGCTTCTCTGGATATGAAAACTTCATTTTTCCCCACACTGTCTTAAAGAAATGCAGTAAAAACTGGCATCAACTCTGTTTAAAGCAAAGTGAGCCTGGTCCAAATATTACACTAAGTGCCTTCCTTACTGACAACCTTTATTTTGGGGGCGATCTTAAAAGTAGCTAGGTATGGAGCAGCAGTGATGAAATCACTGTCAGATCCTTTTTCATTAGAAGAGTTGTAGCTGTCCCACCTTTCTTCTGGCTGGAGAAAAATTCTTCTTCAGCAGGTATTGCAAGGACAGGTCACCATCAGTGGGGCCATGCCCGGCCTGGAGTGGATGGTGGAGGTGGTGGCGTAGGCTGGCATGCAGCTGGAAAGAGGAGAAGGCTCCAGCAGAGGCTCCCTATCCTTGACTGTGCACATCCTAAATGAGAGCCAGTGAGAGATTTCTGCCTACCTCTAGCTGTTGGCACGATTTTTCAACACCCTGTGCTGAGAAGCCTAGGCTACCTTATTTCAGAGTTCAGCCACATCCAGTTTAGAGAGGAAAATGATAATGAGCAAAAAGCTGGAACATTTCCAGTGACTTGAAGAAGATGCTGTAATACACAGAAATGTGCTGATCGCAATGGTTGATGTCTGGGACATGCTGAGGCTGGAAGCTGTGCGTCTCTGCCTTATTAAAGAGATATTTTTTCTTAGTTATACCCCAGAAGCAGTGTCTTCTTATGCCCTCCTCTGCTTCTTCTGCCCTCTAGGATTTTCCATTACCTGCATTTCTCCATCACTTCTCTTCTTCTTCCTCTACAGCTAACTCTTTTGTTTTCCTACTAACACCTGTATTTCACTGTTGCCTCTCTCCAGACTTTCTTTAGCACAGAAGGGGAGGAGAGTGGGTACTGGTTGTTTGCAGGGAATATTTTGGTAGCTCACCTTTGCCATCTCACTCCCCGGATACTTAACTGTAGGGCTGTTCACAAGGGGTGGGGGTAATTGCAGGAGTACTTGGACAGCAAAGAGGTTGGAATAAATGGATGACTCGGGTACTCTGCAGAAATAACAGGCACGACCTCTGCTCTTTGGTTTTACCAGCCCCGTGCTTTGCTTTGCTATTTCATCCCTGCACTTGCCCTAACTGTAAGCCTGTGGCTGAAGAAACTATGAGCACTTACACAGGAGAACTTGGGTGTGAGATTTCATGGGGGATCTTCACTTTTCACCTACAGCTCCTCACTTAAGGGGGAAAAAATAGCCTTGAACATAAACTTTTGATTCATGAAAGAACCCAAACACACTCTGCTTGTTTCAGCTGAGTTGTTAGTCATCAAAATAATTTGTGCTCAGCCTCCAGTGATTCTCAGCTTTTGCTGTAAAAGCCTGCATTGCTGTTTCCTTCAGAATTTCAATCAGGTGTCATTACTGTGTGTTGCCCACCTTTTGCTCAGGATAGATGCTTCTCATAACATACTGGAATTGCTCAGTACAGTGAACTTATTCTCTTTAAGATCCTGAATCACACTAAGTAGCTTTACTTACCATCTGCTTTTTTGATTTCCTTACTCTTCTGCTCCCACCGTCTGCAAGAGCCATTTGCTTCCTTGACTATAAATTAGCACTCCAGAAGAAACTGCAGTGTTGTCAACATATTACTGAAATACAGTTCTGAGAATGGACCTACAAAAGAGGTTGGAAGCAAAACTTATGACAGAGCCAAATTATATCTGTAATTGGATTTTAAGACCAAAACATTATAATGAACAGAGCGAAAGAAATAAACAGGATCATTTATTTTATTTGATCATTAGCAAAACTCCTCAGTTACATGTGATAATTACTGGCAAAGATTTACATACAGAAAGTATGCCTGAAAATGTTTAAGCCCATTTCTTTATAACAGGTCCACTACCAGCATACCAACTACATGACATAAAATGCATTGAGCTTGGAGAAATCCCACAAGGCTTTCAACAGCATAACCTGCTAGCCTTTCCTTGCTCTGTGCTTGGGATTGCTTGCCGGATGTACTGATTTAAGCAATGAATACACGTTCTCAGCAATCTGTCATGTATGTTTACAAAATTATCTCTAGAGAAGCTTATAGGTTAGCCTGGAAATGAGAAGTGACACAAGATCAAGATCTTCAGTCCTCACTCTGGTAACATACTAATGGATCATAATGGGTGATTTTTGTGTAAGCAAGGTATGCTGGTACATCTCCATTAAGAACCTTTCTTATCATCCTGAGTTTTAAAAAAGCAAAGTTTAGAAACCTGCTAGAGTTTACGTCCATTAAAATGAAGAATGAAGCTCCAACTTGTTTCTCTGAGACTGTACCATTGTAGGGGCTGATTCGAAGGTCACCAATAGAAATTTACTGACTTCAGAATTGGGACTCCAGTAGGCGAAGAGCCAAAATGCAATAAGGTAGATGCAAGGAGGGAAGGAAAGAGCCATGCCCATGGGTATATAAAGATTCACCTTTGGAGGAAGGGTCTGAAGATGAGAAAGGTATCTGGTGGCTCATTTGGTGGATGGAGTTTTGATATTAAGGGGGCTAGAAATAGGAAAATACACATACTTTGCACTGCCCTCACCTGTTTCTAGGCTGGCCTTCCTATCTTGTGTAGACAAAAGCATCAAGACTTTGGCTGTGCAGCCTTTGCCAAAAGATCCCTTCCTCATTTGAGCACCCCTGGTTCTCCCGCAGTGCAGGGAAATGGAGCGGCAAGAGGAAGATGGACATGACAGATGTCCAAACTTGAGCCAGTCAACTCAGCTTTTGCATGAAGTATCTGGGTTAGAGAGCCCATTGCCAGGTTTGCAGCTCTGGATATCACTCCGGCTCCTGAGGCAGTTTCCAGTGACCCAGAAAAGGAACGTGTTAAGGACACGAGTACACCTCCTTTCCTCCAGACCAGGCATGGTGGGAGCGGACCCACCCAGCAGTACTTTGAATGCCAGCGGGGCAAGACTAGGGCTGGTGTTGGGTAGAGACAGGGTGCGCAGTACTGCAGAGTACCAGAAGTACCTCTTCCTGGAGTGGCAGATGGCTATACGAGCCATAAATCACCCAGCATTTACAATTCAACAGGTAGCAAAGGAGATGGCCAGACAAACAAATAAAAGGAAAGTCTTGTTCAATTTTCTTAGTGTTTCCTCACTGAATTCAGTGGACTTGCACCAGCTGAGGGGGCAGCACAGGGCAGAAAGCAGCAGGGGAACAGGATCAACAGCCACTGTCCCCAGAGCTGGAGGTCTTTTAATCACCAGGGCTAAAGATTCCAACCCAGTCACAGAAGAACCTCTGGGCTGAATTTGGATCTGATGCTGTAGTTTAGGGCTGCCCTCAGATGAATTTCTCAGTCACGCTTATCTCTAGCTCAGACATCGTATATTGCAATGCAATGGCATTACTCATTGTCTGTTACAAAGGTTGTTTTTTCCCTACAAATATAGTGTAATGACCTATTATTTAACAGCAACATTATTCCCTTATTACTGTTTATAAAAGCAGCAGGAGAGAGCCATGGATACTGCAGTGTGACTGACTGAATAGGCAGAAAGACCTTCAGAGGAAGTGAGTCTTTTACCGTTTAGGGTGTTACAAGTCCACACTTTAACTCTTCCAGGACTTCAGTAGGGGTACCTAAGATCTCCTGGATCACATTTCTGATATGAGCCCTAAGGCTTATAAAACCCTCTTCTTCAAAAGTTTACAGTCCCCCTATTTATTAGAGTCAATATCTTATGTATTTAGAGGAAGGATTTAGAAGTGACCTGTGAGATCAGAAAGAGGAGAAGAACTGGGGTACGATCAGAAAGCTAATGTGACAAGCTAGTAACAGCCGAATGACGTTTTATAGCTCTGAGACTCTCTGCTGTGGACTTCACAGGGAGAGAGTGTGTTGACAATAGTTGACATGTCCTGCTTTGCCTACACTTCATTCCAGCCCCTGCTGACAGCCTGCTGAACACGTCTGACCTTTCTGGAGGAGTGTCCTGGTTTCAGCTGGGATAGAGTTAATTTTCTTCGCAGTAGCTAGTATGAGGCTATGTTTTGGATTTGTGCTGAAGCAATGGTGATAAGGGGGAGATGTTTTGGTTGTTGCTAAGTAGCGCTTACACCAGTCAAGGACTTTTTCAGCTCCCCATGCTGTGCCGGGT
>VZTV01041918.1:0-13018 GCA_013400875.1 Anhinga rufa | reverse complement strand
AGACCTTTAGTTGGTAGATATTAGCAAAGCTTCATATTTTTCATCTGAGTTATGCCAGCTCATCCAGTGTCACCAAACTGTTACACCCGTGTAGCTAATTTTTGCGACAGTGCTATTTTTTAGGGGCAAGGATACATCAACTGACGCAGTGGCAATTTGAGCTGTTTACATCCTTGTGCATGTGATTGCAGAGCCTCCAGCTTGGAGTGTCCTCATTTTTGACTATCCATGACCCTGCTATACATGCCTCTCCATGTGTTATAGCACTTTCCTTCACTTCTACAAACATACCATGCCATGTGAGAGACAAACTGTATTTGCCTCTTAGGGCCCCTTTAAAAAAAGCAGCAGTCCTCACACCCTGTTGCAACTCATGCCTTTATGTACCTGCAAAATATGCCCTGTCTGTACCCACTGGCTTTTATTAAGGTAATCAAATATGCAGAAGAGGCTGATGTTAAGGGGAAGAAGTCTGTACACTGCTGTAAGGACATGTTGCAGGAAAAACACATAGTATATCAGCGTGTTCTAAAATATTTAGGGAAAACAAAATTTTAATTTGATTATCACATGCCAGTAAAAATTTGCATNGCATAACCATTGCAGCATACCAGCACATATTCATTTCTGTGGAGAACAACCTTGCTTGCTGTATCTGAGTCCTCATGGTACCTCAGACTGCCAAATTGTCTCAGAGCTAGTAACTGGATATTATCACTCATTTAGATCCATCCTAGTTAAACAAGATGCCTGGAGTTGGCAGTTCCTGAAACTTTATTAAAGGTTGAGTAGGTAACCTTTCTCGCCCCCCCGCCCCAATTTAGCAGAACATGATTACCTCAGGCAATTCGCCAAAAGCATACAATGGGTAACTTGAAAGCTGGAACATACATAAAAAACACAGTAGAGAAAAAACCCCAAAACACTGTTGAGGAAATTTCAGTGTTGTTCTGCTTTAGGTAGAACAGTCTTTCAACAGGAGAATTAATATAATCCGAATGAATTATAGACGGATTAAGAGGGAAGACAGAGGGGAAACTGCATAGCAGTATTTCTGTATTTGCATAGGAACATCTACCTGGATAGCCTAACTTCTTTTAACTTATGAGAAAAAGGAACAATCAGGACAGTTCTTGAAGAAGACTGGCATCCAGAGATCTGCCAAAAGTGTACAGATAACAGATACAGTTACTGTTCAAAGACTTGCACATCAAAGAGTGACCTATCCCCCTGTGTCTTCCCCTGCTCTTGCTTCACTCAAATTCTTCAAAGTAGGATTCAATGGAATAGATGACTTTTTTTATCCTGGGTAACCACAGAACAGCCAAGATTTACTCTAACGCTATTGAATCCAGACATGGTTCTACAACCTGTTACACTAATAACACACAAAAGAAAATCCTGCTGTAATGCAGAAAGCAATGTCCACGAATAAGCTCCAAATGTCCATCAGGAATAGCTTAGTGAATCACACACATATTGGTTTAATGCTACAAACTCCTAAAAGCAGTTTTACCTGGTATAGTGCATAAGCAGGACTTCAAAGATGGCTCTGCTAGACGTACATTCCCACCTTCATCATAGGCACCTGCATGGTACCATTATTATCAGATCTAAAACTTAACAACCTTTAGCACAGTAATCCTTTGAACATCCCTATGACATGGAATGTGGTACTATTCCCATGTTATCATACAGCTGAGCTTATTATCTGTATCACTAAAAAGCATAATCATATACATGTCATCTGGCAGTCACTGATGATGGGATGTCTGAATCCAAAACACTGATTTTTAAATCTGTAGTTTAAGTTTTTTCCACACTCTTAAGGTTCTTAAAGATACTTAGAAATGGAAAGCCTCTCTGTGAAGAAACCCAGATACTGTAGAATTCTTGACAATATTGAGCAGCTAGAAAGCTACCCTACATTTAAGCTAAATCAGGATCTGTAATTTATGCATTCATGTTCCTATATTACCTCTGTGATTAATCTGATTGCTTTCCTCAGAGCAAACTTACCCAAAGAAGCTTTGTAGAGAATAAGTGTAAAGGAGTGGATAGGACTTGCTCTTCCTGCTGCCCCCTACCTGGCAGCCCACCCATAGCAGCCCAGCGATTGCAGCATCCTTTCTCACTATGGGGATTAGAGTTCAAATTTCCTCCTTGGTTTCTGTTCCACTCTTCTCTGTGATTTCTCCAAGCACCAGGTGAGACACTCTCTCCTTCTCCAGAACCTTAAATTAGCTGTTCTACTTTATACAGACTAATTGTATACTGGTTGAGCTAAGGAGTGGGGTGGGGTGGGGTGTGTGCACATATGTTTGCATGTGACTCTCTGGCCTGGTTGCTAGAGCAGTCACTTGACAGAGGATGCAATTGGATTCACCAGTCCCAGCTCCAATAAACATTAAATATTAATTTAGTTCACTGGAGCAGAGCAATGAAAATTGTTGCAGCAAGTAAAATAAAATGTTTTGGAGGACTGGCTATAGGTGCTCAGGCAAGAAGTCTGCAGAAGACAGAAATCTGAACTGCACACCACAGTTGTAGATTTGTGTCCTGAGGACCCAGAGAAGGAATTTGCTTGTCCTCAGAATGAAACTGGAAACAGTTTAATTCTCCAGTTTGTTTGTAAACTGTGCAGCATATATAGTACAATTGCCAGTCTCTAATTTTCTTTATTATCTCTAATGCACGACCTCTGGAGGGACAAAGGATGGTATGCATCTTCTTACTCTGTCAGCTCCCTCTGCTCACTGCTTACTTTCTTCCTCCAATCTCTGGGAGCTTACAGGAGAGAAACTGTCAGGGTGAGGAAGGAGCCAGTTCGTAAGATAGTGGGAAAGCCAAATGCAATGAGCTGATAACTAGTAGATTGCTGCTCTGTGTAGCATTAACCACAGGGAAGACCGTTCTGCCAACAGCACCTTGCTGTAAAAACCCAGTTGGATTGAGTGGATATGGGGAATCTTATTTGAGAGAAAATGATGATACTCTATGAAAATTGAATAGAAAATGATAAACGTGTATGCATACATCTTACCCCAGAACTGGAAACTCTTTCTGCTACTACAAGTGGTGTTAGCCACAGCCATAGCTTTGTTCGGTGTCAGTTTACACTTACTTAAAGAAGACATTTATCTCACATACAGCAACTTAGGCATAATATGTTATTAAGGGATTAGATAGTCATAAAGAAAAACCACAATATGAGGGCTGGAATTATTTTTCTGAATATGACTAATAACAATTTCAATCACTGTTGGAAACAGGATATTCATCCTTTCTTGTCCAAACATATTCTGAGCACTATGTCTGCTCATGTGGTCTTAAGTACTCCAGAGATGTTTTCCCATTTTCTAAAGGTATCCTACACTTGCATGTTACCTGGTGATTTAATACTGATCCTAGTAGCGGAAGGTAAGCTGGAGTCCAGCCTACAAAAAGTCAGTGGGAGCAAAGATGAATAGAACAAAGCTAGGAGATGAGAAACAGATCTGTAGCAAACATTTGCAGTGGAAACTGAGTCAAAAACACCATGTAACAGAGAGATTCAGTGCAGCTGTCTATGAGAGGTCCAGGATTTCACACAGAAGTCCTACTGAATTGGACAGAGAAATCTTATGGAAAATCTTTAAATCAACTTACCATTTTCAGGATGAAATGTGTACTCTTGCGGCAGAGAAGTATATGTGTATACATAAATATTGGATTCCATAAACTGGTTTAAAACAACATCTAGAAAACCTACAAGTATAGATCTGCTCCTCTCTTTCTTATTAAAATCCATGTTATATTAATGGGTTTATTTAGAAACTGAACAAGAACCCTGTGATATCATCTGTTTTACAGAAAAATCACAGTAAACTTGCCACTTAAGCATTATTACTTTGGATTTGTAGAAAATCAGAAATCATTGAAAAACTAATGCAGTCATAAAGGTCTGCTAAATCTAAGTGCACAGCTTAAACAGAAGTGTCTAGAAAAAATACCAAAACATACAAGTGAAAACAAACATGAGGGGGATATAATTACAAGGGATAACAAGACTTTGGTTGTAATCTCTTGCATGTATTGGTATTATCAGCTGAATCTTTGCATAGGCCTGATCCAAAGTCTGCTAAATGTTAATGAGGGTATTTCTTTTGATTTTAATAGGTTCTGAATTTAGTCCTAGAACATTTTGGTTTTGCGGTGTGAAGCACGGTGTATGAACACAAACCTTGTATACATGAAGTATCACAAATAGTGTCTCATTATTCTTTATTTGCACTGCAGAAAAAAAAAGACCCTTTTTAGAAATAAAGACTCGGGAAAATAAATTTTTCAACAGTGCATTTCTTGAGTCCATGCACTTAGATTTTGGCTCACATGTACTATGATCAATATTTCCAGGTGAAGCAATTAATTTTCTCTGTTTGGCATGTGAATAAAACTCTTGCAATGCAACTTTGACTTTCATTTTAGTTGCAGTCTGTTATTGCTAATGAAAAAAAATACTTCCTAGCTTTTCTAATGTATCAGCTAGATAAATTGTTAACACTTAAGAACTCCCCAGGCAGTAATGAATGACACAGTTTTCTGTGTTATCCCTGATAAAGTTTAGGATATGGAAAGCAGTTTAATCCTCTTTGAATACTCTCCCATCTGTGCTTTAGAGCTACCATAGTAAATTACTACATACTGAAACACTGTTTCAGATGCAGTTTCATATTTGCAAAGCTGAGACAATTTTACTCCAGAGTGTATTTTTTAATCTTTGTAAAAAAAAATTAAAATGGCTAAGGAAGCCCAGGTCAGATAAAACTGTTGAATTTAAGAGATAGATGGCAGTTTTCAGTGAAGTAGACCTTTCATAAAGGTTGATTGGAATATAGCGTTAAGCCAAACTAATCACTTTGTTTACAGAAAATCTGCAATGCAAAGTGTTAAGATTTAACTCAAATGTGATCTTTCATTAATTATAAGATACTTTTTATGCAGGAATAGTTGCTGACAAATATGGTTTGAGGCACTCTTTTATTGTACCTTAACTATGCTATTGCCTATGCCTAATGTCCTTGATTCTGCTTTCATGTTGCAGACTGGATTTACTTGCTACAGTTTTGCCATTAACCTATTCAGTCTTGGCTAGGGCTCATTTCTTTCTCTGTGAGGGAAGCTTAAGTTTTGTGTTGGATTTCTCCACATTTTATCAGATGTGCACTCTACTGCTGTCTAATCATTATGGATAAAGGGACTGATTTAGTATCTATTGGAGTAAATTGACTGACTCAGTTCAGAGACTGAACGTAAGCAGCTGCTCCAAGAGTAGAAGTGAATACAGAGGGAGAGACTGATTTAATAAACTTCTCTATCTTGTATTTTTCTCCATCCATAAAAGCCTACATTCAATAACACTACAGAAATCCAGTCAGTGGTGTCTTGCTCAGGTCACTGTATGGTTGTGGAACAGCTGGTTAATGTTAAACCTTCACAAAACTGAGATTATGCTTACAGGAAGCACCAGATACTTTGAAGAATCTGCAACCACAGTGCAGCATCTAAGACAGACAGCCACAAATCATCAAAACACTCTGACAGAGAAAGACTTCCTCTGTAACCCTTTGTTATTTTGAATTTCAAAATGACATCTTACTACCTATCTTATGCCCTAGGACTGACCTGAAGAATATAGCCTATCCCACCTGATGGCCTAAACCCAGCTAAAAAAATGTCTGTCCCCTCACAACCAGATTATGACAATCCACCACTTTCTCTGAGACTTGACAATTGCTTCTGAGACGACCAAACTGTCAAACCTGAGTTGAACCTCCTGAATTCAGGGTGGAGAAAAAGGGTCTGTGTATTTTTCTATAGGGGGCAGGTAACCCAGCTCTGCAGAAGATAGCCTGCTGCCATTGAAACAGAACTGCTTCATGCTGCAAATGCCAATAAGAAACTCCTGTTCATTTTATTTTCTGTAGGTCTTCATTGCCACACACCGGCTGCTGGGATTGCTGAGGAACAGGCTGCCATCTTCACTGCCCTACTCACACACATCTGCCTCTCTGGTGCAGTGTGGGGTGGGTAGGGAACAAAGAGCACCTCAGCGGGCAGACCTGGATTTGTGCTCACCAGTGGGACAAATGACATATGGAGTTGAAGACAGCTTGGCAGCAATGGGAAACTAGCCTTCATGGCTAAATTATAGTTGCATGTTGTTGAAAGAATAGTGAAGTGGCACAGCTATGCTACTGTAAAGATGCAAGTTTCAGAAAGCTCTTGAAAAAACAGAAATACCTGAATATAAGGCATGCATGTGGTCTTAAGTTTACCCCTTTGGGTACCTAGTGTGATGGTATCAATATTGACAATAATCCAAGAGATCATGTAGGAGAAGCAGGGAGGGGGTCTAAACCCTGCCTCCAGGAGGGAAGGAAAGCTCACTTCAAAGCTGATGCCTCAAGAGACAGGAGAATGAGTTACCTTGAGCCCGAGAAGGTCGGAAAATAGGGGGAACTGCTGGCAACAGCCTGCCCCTCCCTGCTTCCCTCCTCACCCCTGTCCCAGTGACCTCCCCGGGAACCCGGATGGCAGCCTGTGGGGGTCTGCCTCCCGCACAGGCCAGCTCCCCAGAGACAGCGTTCAGCTCCCTACG
The DNA here is from genome assembly GCA_013400875.1 of Anhinga rufa. Lineage (NCBI taxonomy): Eukaryota > Metazoa > Chordata > Aves > Suliformes > Anhingidae > Anhinga > Anhinga rufa. The sequence goes on along the minus strand of VZTV01041918.1, from coordinate 6,378 downwards.
CACTCCTGGGGACTCTGAAGAACAGGAGGGGGAAACAAAATAAGGAGGCGGAGAGGGACTTGGCTACTCTTATGCAGTTTAACTTGAACATCGTTTCATAAAATTAAACAACAGATGCTTCTCAAGGGCATGACACATTGTAAAGGCCTCCTTGAAGTAGGGGAACTGCTAAAGCCTTCTAGCTAAGGTTGACAGATTTTCTGATAATAGAAAATGAAGCAATCTAAAAATATGCATTTCCAGCTACCCCTACAATCAGTTACAGGTAGATCATAACATATTTCATAAATGCCAAAGCAAGCTGTCCTGACATCATTAGTCCTTTATTTAAGACTCTGATAGAAAAAGATGAGCTAATTAATTATGAATATTCAAAGTGCTATTAGGATAAACTAAGCATGTAAGCAGATTGATATGAACACTCTTAATAACCTGATCCAAAGATAATTCATGGTTTCCAGTCCCAGTCCTGACTGGTTTTTTTTACTTTTTGTGGCTGTGATACTACTTGACTATGTGTTGTTTATTGTACTGCTGTAAGCAGCAGCGATTTAGAAGTACACAAACAGAAAACAGGCAGGCATCTGAAATGACTAGCTAAAGATTAGCTAGTTTTTATAACTTGTCAATAAAAGAATAGAAATACTATACTTGGTATAGTAGAAATTAAGTTTAGGCCTTGGATACAAATACATAGCAAGACACAGAACAATAAAATTAGTTATCCTTTTAGTGAATTTGTGTCTCAGGTTGGAAATCTTTGTAAACAAGGTGACTGAGATACTTTAGAACTGAACATTCATATAAACTGCTAATGAAGTAATGCTGGGATTTCTGAGACATGCAAAGTTACTGCCTGAATAACACTATGACTCTGCAAACATCATAACATAAGAGGGATGTAAATAAAATACTAATAATATCCAAAATATTAACTATCAAGATATATTCAAAGTATATTGTGCAGCACCAGGCCAATGGATGGAACTGATGTAAACTGCATGACTTAGGCATAAAAGCAGCAAGGGGTTCAGTCACAGGAGGTTTTGTTTCTGTAAGACATCTTTGTCAAGTCTTGTGAAGCCACAGAAATCCTGACTGAGAGGTAGGGGTCTTCTTAATATTAAAGAACATTAATAATAAACAGTGTTTAAATTTTATGTCACTACATCTACCATACAAGCGTACTAATTTTTTTATAATATTCACGGAGGTGTTCAGAAGGAAGAGCTGCATTCAGTAGCCATGAGAGAGCTTTACCTGGCCTACCATTATCTGACAATCAACACCTCTACACTGAAGCTTGGGATATAGACAACCAGAGTTTCATTGGGAAACCAGAATAGATGACATGAAAAGCTGGGAGAATGTTTAACAACAGAACAAAATGACAGGTAAGAAGGTTTTGATAAAACTATGAAAATAAATTCTTTGTTCTTTTTTTTAAAAGAAAATTTTTGCTTCCTCTCAAAATGCTTTCCAGGAAATACTTATTTCCTAATCAGTTCTAATAATAAGTTATTATTAAGGGCACTAGTCTTTTTTTCCTCCCTCTGACAAGAAAAAAAAAAGCAATTAAATGACACAGATGTCACTTGTTCTCACAAGTGTGTCCAACTGTGCCAAAATAGTATTACCCATAAAAGACAGTAAGCAACATTTGAAAATATTAGTGTAACCGTCCAGGGACAGATTACATTCAGGCTCATAAAGAACAAGCGCAACAAGAAGGGAGGGAGGTTGGGTGTGTTAGAGGAAGAAGGAGCAAAGGATGATACAGGAGAGCTCCATTCATTCCCTGCCTTGAGCTCACTTGCAGACACAAGACCAAGTCTGTTTTTTGCAGCTCTGTAGAAATGTCGAGAGTGTTGAAAGCAGCATCCATCATTTCACCAAAGGGGACAGGGATTTGACCCTATTCACTCATGCATTGGCCCACGGAGCTGATAGTGTATGTACGCTGTATGTGTATATGCACTCTATTAAGAAGACTGTGTCAGAGACTACCAGAGGGCTTTCAGGAGAACTGTGTAATGTTCTCTGAGTGACTCCCTCTGTTCTTTGGAGATGAGTTGTCAAAGGGGTAGCTAGCCTGGAGAGGCCCAAGAACCCTTGAACACCTTCGTGTTGGTTAATGCTGTGCTTTCCACATAGTGTGTATAGCCAGTCTATACAGTAAGTTAAATAATAGTGGTTAATCATTGGCGGCCTTAATTAAACTTTTGCTGAGCAAATTTAGTTAATTGTTCAAAACACATTTGTGAGATTCTGCAAAATGAGCAGCTTACCCTCCACCTTTGTGAAATTACTGTTAATCATTCACTAATGTCTGCATCATCCTATTTAAACCTTCCCCCTGTGGTTTTAGACTTCTTTCTGCTTGCTAATCCACCACAGGGGAGTGATATGTAAACATGCAAATACATTTTTATAGGCTTTTTCTGTTTGTGGTGGTAGGTTCTACCAAGCCGTATTTATAGCCTCACCAAGAATTATTTATAATTCATTCGTCTCACATTCAATTGAATTAATTTAAAGGTATAATTCAATTTAAAAAATGTGCTGTTCAGTGTACTGAGCAGTGAGACATACTGAAGCTGTTTCAGGCACGCTGCACTCCACCCCATCTTTCTGTTTTCAATCATCCTCCTGGCTTAGTGGCATTCTTACATATCAAACCAAGTACCACACCAGAACAACAATGGACCATAACAAGACAACAGCTTTTAAACCTCCAAGCTGTGTAACTATTACCTAACTGTCCCAAATTTCTCTAAATTCTCCTTGTCCGTGAAGAGTATGTACTTTACTGTGCAGCTCTCTATTATAAAATCTTGTTGATATGAACTACTGCACTCTTGCTCCTAACTGCTGAAGTCCATTATAGACAACCCTTTTCTGTGACTTATGCCTCATTATAAAAATCAAATTTCTTGGTTGTCAAAAGTAAATTGACTGCAGCAAGCTGAAGGAACTAACTCCCTGACATACAGAGCCATCACACTGGTCTAAGCGTGTAACTTCTAATGTGATGGAAGGATATCCTAGAAATACAGAGCTCTCTTAGAAAGGAAAATGAAAAACCGATTATCAGGTTGAGTGAATGAAGTGCAATTTCTCTCCTAACCTTAACCCTAACTACCAGGATGGGCTGACACTTGGCCCACACTCAGAAGCCATCACCCAGATAAAAAAGCTGTCAGGAGAGAAATTGTTCTGCGCAATACCTCTCCTGTTGCCAGCCCTTTTGCAGCTTCACTAGAGCTGGAGATCCAGGCATTGCCTCTCTCATAACACTAAACCTAATCTTCACTGTACTTTAAACCATAAGCCTAAAAGGTGTTGTGCTCTGAGCCATGGCCTGGGACCCTAAGCCATGGTTGAGATGAAAAAGTTATTACAGAAGAAATAATTTGCAGCCTACCCCTTCCTTTTGCAGCCCCCATGCAGTCTTACTCCACCCAAAGCCCCAAGATTTGACTCTATCCTAACCCTTTGTCTAATTATAATGTGGATCCTAATGATGAATATGGACTTCAGCTAGGGATGAACAGCAATGCCCCAGAAAAGAAGTATTTCAGCAACCTATCCCTACCCTTAGCAACTTCTCTGCAGCCATGCTCCAATGGGAGATACAGGCTTTGTCTCTCTCCTAACTCCATCTCTAAAGTGAAGGATGAGCTGAGCCTTAACCCAGGATTCCAGTCATGGCCCAGATAAAAACAGTGTCAAGCGAGAAGTATTTAGCAGCCTAATCTGACCCTCAGCATTCTCTTTGCAGTTACACTCCAATGAAAAGCTCAACACTTTCTCAATCTCCTAACCCAAAAGTTAGCCAGCATCATGGTGCTCACCTACCATTGCCTTTGGTATCCACTTTCCCGCCACTTTGCAACAGGAGAACAAGATTCTGCCTCTCTCTGAAACTAAACATAACCCCAACTGTTCAGCCTGGCCTTAGCGTGGCAGTAGCCCAAGACCCTCAGTCATCGTACATATTAAAAAGTAGTCAAGGTAGAAATCTTTTTGAAGCCTACCTCATTCCCTGGTATAGTTCTGTCTCTAAACCCAAACCTAAGCTTAAACCCAACCCTAACTTCAACCTTAATGCTTGGCCTTTGCTGAACCTTAAAGATCCTCTGTACATGGCTAGATTAAAAGGTCAGGAGATTAATACTCTTCTAGCCCACCACCCCCTTTGGCAGCCCCTTTGCTGTTTGACTCCAATAAGAGTCCTAGGCTTTGTCTCTATCCTAATGCTAACCCTAACCCCAGCCCTAAGGGCTGGCCTTTGCTCAACACTGACCTGGCAACCCCAGTCATGGACAAAACTAAAAAGTCTGGGGAGTAATGTTTTTGTAGCCCACCACATCCCTTGGCAGCTACTTTGCAACCCCACTAGCCTTTGTCTCTCTCCCAGCACCAAATGCAAACCATTTTAGAAAGTTCAAGCTTTCCTCATGGCCCCTGGACAAAACCCAAATTAAAAAAAGTTAAGTAGAGTAGTATTTTTCTAGCCCATCACTTCTATTAGCAGACCCTTTCCAACCCCACTCTACCTGGAGCTCCAGGCTTTGTCTCTATCCTTACCCTGACAATTACCCTGACAAAAACTGTCACAGAGAGCTCAGCCTTACCCCAGGACCCTCAGTCGTGGTCCAGATGAAAAAGTTGTCAGGCAAATAATATTTTCATAGCCCACATCTTCTCTTGACAGTCCATTTCCAGCCCACTCCAACAAGAGTTCTGCAGGTCTAACCCTAATTCTAAGCATCACAGAGAGTTTGGCCTTACACCAGGATTCCCTGGCATGGCCCAGATGATAAAGTTGTAATAACCTTTTCATAACCTACCACTTCCTTTGGAAACTCCTTTGCAGACACAATCAGAAAGAAAATCTAGGCTTTGTATATCTAACTTTAAAACTACCTCCAACACTAAGGGTGGTCTGAATCTTACCCCTTGACCCCCAGGAATAGCCCTAACAAAAAAAAAAAATGTTCAGGAGAGCAATCTTTCTGTAGCCGACCACTTTCCTCAGCAGACCTTTTCCAGTCCCATTCCTACAGGAGTTCTAGTCTTTCTCTCCCTCTTAACTCTCACCCTATCCACCTCCAACCCTATGTCTTGACTTTGGCTAAGCCTCAGGCAAGGACCCCCAGGCAGGACTTAGATGAAAAAGGTGTCTGTGAATTAATCTTTTTGTAGCCTGCTACTTCTTTGGTAGTTCTTTGCTGCTCCACTCCAAAAGTAGCTCTAGATTTTGGCTTTCTTCTAACCCTAATGCTCACCATCATAGAGGGCTCAGCCTTAGATCAGGACTCCCAGGTACCTTCCATATGAAGGTGCAGTCAGGGAAGAAGTCTTTCTATAGCTCACCACTTCCTTTGGGAGTCCTTTTCCCACCCTGTTCCAATAGGAGCCCTTGGGTTTCTCTCTCACCTAAGTGTGCCTTCAACACAAGGGGTGGGATGAGTCTTACTTGAGGATCTCCAGCCACAGTCCAGGTGAAAAATTGTTCAGTAGAATAATCATTCTGTAGACCACCCCTTTCCTTGGCATCCCCTTTGCAGCCTTACTCCAGCACTGGACTTTGTCTCTATCCTAACCTCTCCCTGAAGCTTAGGCTTGGGCTGAGCCTTACTCCAGAACCCTGCTTTCTCTTTTACTCCAAGTGATATCATCTAAAAGTCTCCGTGAAAAACAAAGAAAATTATGTATAACTACTGTAATTGCCAAGTAAGATTGGATATTTTTTACGTGTAAATTACTGATTTTTATAGCTAATTATTTGCTGAATTAAAATAAGAAGCACAGTACATGTTCAACAGACCCCTCATTATCTTTCTTCATTGATCTAATCAACCATTCCTCATCAGTGCTGAAACTCTGCTTATGTTCCAAACTTCATTGCAACCAATGGCAATACTAGCAAAAAAAATAATTTCTAAATTGACAAGGATATACTGTATAGGCCATACATTTAAAACAAAATAAAGGATCCAGGTTTCTGTTTTTCCTTAAAAAAATAGAGATGTAACCATAAATTTGTTTTATTGGAAATTTTTCCATTAAAATCAATGACATTATTTGACTGCATAAAGACATGTAGTCTTTCTTACACACATAGATAAATATTACAGACTCTAGTCCCCAGCATATTTCCTCAGATTTTCTTAATTTTCAACAGCTATTTTGCATTTTTTAATTTTTATTTTATTTCAGTTTAGTTTATTTTATCGTAGTTTAGTTTAGTTTAGTTTAGCTTAGCTTAGTTTAGTTTCTGTGTACTGTCAGCTTCAAAACATTCCTTTCTTCTTCTATTTACTTTAAGGGCATGTAAGTTAACTGAATGTATGTCCTGGTTTCGGCTGGGAT
>VZTV01041910.1:5163-16014 GCA_013400875.1 Anhinga rufa | reverse complement strand
ACTTTTACTCTTCCGATTCTCCCTCCCACCCCACCAGGGGGGTGAGCGAGCGGCTGCGTGGGGCTTAGTTGTTGATTGGGGCTAAACCACGACAGCCAGTCAATCACCATCGTCTAAAACAGAGTCCCTGCGGCACAGAGTGAAGAGACGCCACAGGTATCCCCAACCGCATGGATTCATCCCACCGATCCGCCACACGTACCTTTTGTTTTGTAGGTTTCTGCTGGCCTTGTTCGCCCGGCAATTTTTGTGGCATTATCAGTACTCTCGAAGGGCGTAGGAAGTGAGACACACACTGATGACACTGAACGTCTGGAGGTACATAAATCTGCTTTATGAATATTCGAAGCAATTTCACACTGCTGTGTCACTCAATTTTAGCCTTTTTCAACCGGGTTTTTTTAAGCTTGTCTCAGAGCAAGCCTATGTATCACCCTTGGAGCACGGTGTCTTCAGGCTGGTGGAATTCTGTGGAGTGTTTTTGTTGACGCAGCCCTGTTCTGTACGAGCAGCGTGTGTCCCCATGGGCACAACAAATGAGCAGGTCACGCAGGCGTGCAAAGGCAGCTTTCAACGACCGTGCAGCTGATTCCATCTCTAGGAATATCCGGAGTCACAATCAACGCTGGAAAACCCCTCTGCTGTTCTGAGCAAGAGCTGATCTCTAGATCGGGCAGGGTATCCACTCACAGTCGTGACTTGAGGGCGCTGGCAGCAAAGCTTATATCTACAAACAGCGGTCTCTTCTTTCAACAGTGTTGTTCTTACTTTTTTTACTAATACAGATGCAGTTCTAAACCAGCGAGTATGTGAAAACCCTAAACCGACACGCAAACCAACACGCCGATTGCTTTACAAACCGAAATCAAAACGCACTTCATGTCATACCATTGTGCAACTACTGGAGGAATGATGCACGCCAATTCTGTGTAGCCTTACTTAAAATTTAGAGCAACAAGGAAACTGTAAATGTTATTTTCAGCAAAAAATTAACTTTCCAAATTTGAAAGCCACTGGAATAACTCAAGACAACCTCTCTGTGACTAACAGAAAAAGTAATAACTGTAACAATTACAGCTCCGAAATCAGTTTGGCTGCTTGCGACCATGCTCTTTAATAACCTAGGGCACAAAATAAGTCAACTTTTATAAAAATAATCTCCACCTACCAGCAAGACCTGTTTCCTTCAGATCAGGTACAGGGTACCTTTGAAACATACGATCAAGAACATTTACTACTTCCCTTTCAAAGACTTATTTTTTTAATTGCCTACATGGAGTTTTCACTCGGNGGGGGGGGAAGGGAATGTAGAGAAATACTGGAAAACCCTCGTGAATGGGAAACCCATACAAACTTAAGGAGGGGCTCAAGGACAGGTGGCAGGCGGCGAATTATGTAATTTTTGAAAGATGCCAAGACTGAAACCAGAGGAACACAAACCTCAGTGGCTATATTCTGTGGAGAAAAAGAAACAGGATGAAAGGAGAGTGAAGGAGAAGAAGTGGGTTACTAAATCTAACAGCTGTAGAGTTTCCTGAAGCACCACGTTGAGAAATTACTTTGCATTGTTACATAAAATTCCTCGTGGCAAGAAAACGTGCAACTACATGACATCCGTCCTTATCCCTGAGAAAGACCATAAAAGCAAATCAGTTTAACTTCCATGGAAAGAGAGCCGGTGGCTGCGACACGGGGAGGAACCGTAGGGCTGCACTTTTGCGTGACTACTCCCAGCGGAGATAAAAGGAGTGAAGCATGAACGGGGGTGCACTGGATTGGGACGCTGCAGCGAACTCCGCCGGGGCCCAAGGCTCTCTGTGCTTCCCGCTTTGCTTTGGCCGCGTATCCACTGCGCACCTCAGAAAGGGGCCCCCTCAGTAAGCACACAGGAGGGGAAGCAAGGAGAGGAATAACATCACATACGTACTAGGTACGAGCTGTCACAAGCATTGTCCCTTTCCTCCTGCGGGTGCTCCTGCTTCACCCTTGCTGGGAGGCAGTTTCAAGCTCATCGATGGCAAGCTGCTGCAAACTTCTGGGTTTTGATGTGCCTCAGCAAGCTGAGGCAACTCACGAATGAGGCAGACAAGCACTAGCAGCAGCGGGCACAGGCCTCCCCTCCTGAACTCACTTGGAGAAGCTCACTGGACCACACCTCACTCAGGGCTATGTCATTCCGTGCCAGGAGCCAGGCATCCAAAGCGCCGATGATGCGAGATCATACATCACAACATTTACGTTGCCTTGTTTCCAAAGCAGATTTTCATCCACAGATGTCTTTTCATTCATTCCATAAGGTAATATACAGATTGTTTTTAATAAATATGCATTTATTAGTATCTTGTTTTAATAATGTAAGTACTATACAGTTAAAAAGTAATACGTCACACCTGGTCACGACCAGATCCCTTCAGCAACAGAGGGAGAAATGCATCTGCTGTGTCACCTGACATCGTCGACATGCTCATCTAGGAAATTATTTATATTGTGGACTAACAAGTTTGAAAGCTCAGTCTCATTACTCAGTAACTATCACTTCAACACTTTACAAAATCCACTAACTATGCACAGTACCACAGTCTTCAATGAAGACCAAGACGCTCAAAGCAAAACCCTCACCATCTGAGACTGGCCAATGCTGCTGACTTCCAATAAGAGTACGCACATGCAAAAATATTTGCCGGACTATAGCCAGAATTTAGAAGTGATTTTCAAAATTTATACAGTCAATTAGTATGTTTAATTAGACCATATAAAATATTTTATTTTCAGTTTTTTAAAAATACAATGTTCTAAAAACCATGTATATCTATAACACGTAAAAATATCATTAAAATCCACATATAAGATATGCAAACATGAACAGATTTTGAGAGTGGTGACAAACTTTCCAAGGAGGGGGTGGAAAGTGATAACTTCACTCTTCCAAGAAATATTTTTTAAACTGTGACTTCCACTTGTGTTAAGAACCCATTTGAGATATTAAATTCTATAACTGACATAGTGCTGCGTAGGCTATTTTAATGCCAAGAGTTTAGTTATCATAGAATTAAAATTATCACAAACCCACATCTCTGAGTATAATACATCAAAGAGCTGGTGACCCAAATGTCACCCTGATTAAATAATATTATTATTCAGTAGCACTTAAGGATGCCTAGCATTTTGCAGAATAAAAACTCATTATAGTATTAGGCATGTACATAAACAACAGTCCTCCAAAACAGACGATGCCATGAAGCTTTTGCTGCCCACCCTCTATTTATAAGCACAACATCTTCCAAAGTCTCTTCCTTCACGTGGCACCTTGTCACTGACATCTAACTGCTGGTAGCACTGGGATGCAGTGGTTTGACTCTTGCTAGTCTGGAGAGGCCAAGTCTAAGACACTGAGTAGGTGACTTAACTGGAACATATTTCATAGAGTTATTACTGTTTCCTAATGCAGCTGAAAATGATTTGAAAACAAAAAGAAGGTGTAAGAAGTTTAGAGGTGGGGAAAAAAAATCATGACTGTTGTCTTTTAATAGTTTTCTTAGAAGAACAAAAAAGCATTCTGAAGATACTGCAAAAAGGTCTGAGCAACATACAACAGAAGCACATGAAAATCAGCATACTCACCAGCAATCAATCTATTTGGGAGCCAATGCAGCAGGTATGGTGCGCAGTTTTAATTAACCAGCAACACACTGCAGCAACACTGGACAAGCACATAAAACCTGTTCCCAGTGTACTGTGCATTTTCAGGTGCTCCATAGAGAATCACACAACTGAACACAATTCCAAGTGGGAAAAGGAAGCTTGAGAGAAAGGAGCCAAACAGAAAGAAACGTGTAGAGAAAAGAACAGTAAATATGAAGGAAAAATCTAAGAAAGGCGGAGGAATCAGCGTCAGCATTCTCAAATACCTTAATAAAGCTTCTAAGCATTTTTGTTTGCAATAGATAATAATGCAACACATAAAAGAGATAAAGAAAGCTCTTAAGAGAGAAATGGCCACAAGACAATCCCTTGATTAAGATTTGATCCACACTCTGGAAAATATTTTATCATCCTCCCCTCATAAAGGAATGAAGGATAACACTAAGAGGAAAAGCAGCATGGAGATAGCTTTCCTTTTTTTTTTTTTAATCTAAGGTCAAAAGAATACCTTTCATTCTAAGAGCGCAGTAATTTTTTCTGAAATACTGTCTATTTGTTTGTTTGCTTTTAGGAGAGATTGCTAAAAACTTAGAGTCAACTAACGTATCTGTTTACAGTTACAATCCTACAGGTACCTGGTGGTATCCATTTAGGCTTCTTGTCTGTTACGGGACTTGATGTATGTAAAGGCCTCCCAGCTGGTTCTGAAGAACTGGACATCATCTTTTGTGTTGGCTCAGATTTTTGTTCCGTTATCCGTGAAGGGGAAACTATGGGTGATATTTATTTGGAAAATAAAAGCGGCCTTAGAAAGGTACCCTTCAGCAGAGAAATCATCACACTGCCTAAGATGATAGATCATTGTACAGCACGAGCTCTCCACCGAGTGCAATAGAGAGGCTATTACTAGATTGCCACATCTTTAACAGCATATATTTACACAGTCACTCCTGTTATACTCTAGAATTTCAATCCTGTTTTGAAAATAAGCAGCATAACAATTTCTTGTTGAAGACCTGCCAGATATCGAATTTTTAAGAGGGAAGATTCTTCTGTCAGCTACACAAAGCAAACCATTCCTTGTCATAACTAAAATTAATTTTAAACTAAATTACGTGTTGTAAATTCAGGTCTGAAATTAAAACACATTAGCGAGTCAGACATAAGATTAACATCATGATAAGGATTTTATTAAGCTATTTAAAGTAAACTGTATTAGCAACACCGTGAACAATTATCTCTGAAGGGCATGCTTATTTAATGTTTTTCACCCAGTGGTTAGCAAAACTAGGATTGTTTAGCTATCCTTGAATTAAAACTTCATAAATGCAACTGCAAGAGGCAGCTCTGACATTATAATTTAAAAAAAATAAATCCTCAGATCACTCATTGTTATTTAACCTTTTCTTAAAAGCTAGATGGAGTTATATAAAAAGAAATTAACTTTGTCGATTCACTTATGCCTGCTTTTATTGTAAGGAGTGTTAGTTTATTATACAGTGTTTTTTCTTTCGGGATTTTTTTCTTCTCTCCTCCCTTTACTCTGCATATAGTCGTTTTCATCATAACCCTGCAGTCTGTCTGTCAGCCAAATTTATCTATTCCTCCAGTGAAAATAAAAGGAACTTTTATTATAAAGACGTGTATTTCAAATTCATAGTACAAACTTACCTGTACTATTAATCTTGGGTTTGGGAGTTTTCTTCACTCTTTCAGCTGGCATCTTTTGTTTGGTTTTCTTTTTATTTCCTTTGGCTTTCTTCTTTTCCATAGCAAAGTCTTCATCATCACCTTCACTATAATCTGAATGTTCTTCCGACTCCTCACCTACAGCACGGAAAAGGGATGGCATCTTTTTACAGGAAATACAATTTACTATTACTCCAGGGCCTTCTAATCACATTCCGGACATAAAGAATCAGGATACCTTAAGCACATAGTAAAACAAATTTGCATGTATTGAGAAAGAAATAGCCTTCTTAAAACGTTCTGTATTTACAGAATTCTTGCTCTGTACTTTAATAATGGAACACCCTGGTAGAAATTGCATACAGTAATGATTTTAACAGCAGAATTACCAATATTCCACATGTGAGAGATGAAAAAGTTAAAATTATTTGGCAGGGCTTCTGATTTTTATATATTCTTAGTCATGACTATTTAAAGTGGGAAAACTCTATGTCTAATTTCAGCTGTAAGAAATATTTTATAGATTTATTATTAAAAAACTCCAGACATTAGCAAGTCCTAAACCCAGATCTCTATCAACAGGAATATCTGGATTATTCCCCCGATATTTTATTTCACTGACAATTCTAGAAATATCTTCCAATAGGCCTTGCAGTAAGGAATAAAAGAATGGATACAGACAAGCCAACCACTGGGGAATGAGAGAGAGATGTACTGAATGCCTGCAAAGCATGACAGACTAGGCTGCTACCAGAAGCAGAGTATGAGGCTAGGCTGACCTCCAGTCGGACGCAGCATCGCTTTGTAAGAGTTGAGAACTGGAGGAATGGAAGAAGGGAGGCTACTTATTTTTTTAAGTAACATTAAACAAAGACAATACTGAAAGCCCTAACACCTGACACTGCCCCAGAGTCACTGTTTTGATGCAAACCCTAGACAACAACTGGACCAAAGAACAGAGGCTCTTCAAAGCGACAAAACTTTCCTGGACAGAGAGGGTACAATAAATTTGTTCTGACGTACTGCAGCAAATGCAGAGAAGAGTATCATTTTTGCCAGTTTGGGAGATGTGCATGAATAGGCTCCAATGTTTAGATTTAGTGTCAAAGTGAGATGCCTCAAGTATTAAAAGATTCAGTAAGGGGGCGAGGGAAGATACAGTAGAAGCAGTATGCGTTTCAGTGAAAATATAAACTAAACGTAAGGCATCACATTCAAAGCACATCTAAGGAGAGGGTTTTTATAGAGAAGAACTCACTGGGTACAGATTCTGGCTCGGAGTCAGTAGGACAGTCTCCGTCATCACTGTCAACGGTCAGTAACTTCTGTTGTGCTGGAACTTTAGATGCTGCTGCCCTTTGCCTACAGTCACCCCTAGGAACATCATCATCTATAACCCGATTTAGGCCTAGAAAACAGACAGTGGTCTAATTAATTCAAATTCACAGTAAAACTATTCTTCTTTTCAAAAAGAAGCAAGTATTTGAGTCCCCAGAATTCATTTTTGTGATTGTGAAGTATACTATACAGAAGCATATTATCAGCACTTGTTTTCATTGATTCTCATTTTACTCTCTGAAGTGACCAACCTGTACTTTCTGGTTGTGAAAGTTATCAGTATTTATCTGTAATCAAACTAATGAAAGGACAGAAGACCAAAAATAAAACTGGAAAAATGCACAAGTTTCCAATGGCACAGCAAATGTTTTGGTCACATTTATTTGATGCTTAGGCATTATGGACCCATTAAGGAGCTGAGGGTAATTAAGCGTAGCTTCCTGAAGAAGTACAAAAACTCAGCATCCAAAAAACATCACGTTTGTTGCTCTTTCCAACTTTTAGCGATCTGTAACAATCTCATTCAGCATTGCACAGGTTTTCCCATCTTAAGACTGGGACCAAAGTTTTCATGAAGAAATTAACGTGTCGTTCATCTTTCAGTCTTAATATTTAAGACTCTTTTTTCCATGTAAATGAAAAACAGAAACCAATGGAAACAAAGAAGAGATAAGCTACTTAAATGTATCTTGAAAAGCTATTACTGAAAAGACAGAGTATGAGAACAACTTACCTAGACGTTCACTGTCTACACTGCAGTTGGAAAAAAGGGGTTTCCTGGGTACATTTTCTGATTCAATATCCTTACCTGTTTTAGAATCCAGAAAACAAACAAACAATATAAAATATTAGTACACCAAAACCACATTAGAAGAAGTCAAGATATTAAGAAATTAAAATAGCTAACATTTTTATCTGTCTCTAATCAAAACATATGTTTGGAAGATCTTATTTTTCTCATAAAAACATAAGAAGACAGGCACTACTGAGAAATTCTCATTTCCTTATCACGACAACTTGAAATAAAATATGACTTTCACCCTACTTCACTGTAAAATAAATTAAGTCATGTTTAAATTCACTACACATAAATAAAGAGTGTTGCATTGAACTGTAAAATAACCTTGTTCCTCTGAATTTTGCACCTCAAGGATATTTGTGGATTTTTCTTTGACAGATAAGGCTAAGGCGACTTCCAGATCTCTTTGATAGAGTTTGTCATCCAAGGATATCCTGGGGGGAAAAAAAAAGAAAAAACAAATATGCTAAATAATAAAACAATTACATGAGTGTTATAGATCTACTTCTGACTCACTGAACTTTTAAAAATTCAAATGCTTGTAAAGAGATTAATATTCCAATACATACTTATAGAATATCATATTATGAATATTACTTTCTGAAAATATTTAGGCAAAGTACACGCTAATATATATAAGCACACTACACTCAGAAGTATTATGATTGCAAAACATTGTGTGTATATCTATGTCTGAACTAACGACTGCTATTATCACAGAAAAAGGTGATTACATTTCTTTGAAATACCTCACTGAAATGTAATATTCACACACAACTTTACTACCAAAATAATCAGATTTCTTTTTTCACTGACATTGACTTTGTATTGTCTGTCAAGCTTTCAGTATGTTCTTCTTTAAGGAGTCAAACTTGTCTTTGTACTTCTCAGTTTTAGGAGTCCTCAGTAACTCAGAATTGTTACCGTGGTTTTGCACTGTGGAGATACCAAGACAAGATCAGACATGCCAACTTGTTTCTGCACCTATGCAGGCCGCTTGCTGGAGGTTTTTAGACCTGTAACAAAATAGGTGTAGCTCACTGCTGAACTCAGGCAAGTTTTCCTGACTCTGTGCATCATCACATTATCCCCCATTTGCAACTATACCAATAAAACTGAAAATCTTTGTCACACTCATAGGTTAGTTGTTTATTCTCAGCTGCTTAAAACTCTAGGGGAAAAAAAAAAAACAAAAACCAAATATCGTTACTGAAATCCAGCTTTACGCAGAGCTGACCACATTGCAACATTTCTTACCTTTTACTCGGCGTCTGCTTTTGTGGCAGAGCCAGTTCTTTGGGTGGCTGTTTTTGCTTCTCTTTTTTCTCCTTCTTTGGTTCCTTGAGCTGTGTTCTGGACTTTTTGCTTGAAGGAGCAGCTATACATGCAAAGTCTTCATCTGTTTGGGAAACAGCAACAAGCTTTAATGAGTTTTCCTATATTCCTCCACACGGCCAAAAGACGTCATTCAATTTAGTTTCATCACACGCTGAAAATATACCAAAGATAACCTTTTTAAAATTAATTCTATTTTTAAAGAACACAACTATAATTACACTATTCTTAAATGCATTTCAAATGAAAATTTAACAAGATCTCTTTTGCATATGCTTCTATTCAAGAATAAGTTTTTTCAGTTTTTATTACCAATAAGGCAATAAACCTTCAACGTCCAATGTGTTACCAGATTTTCTATAACGAGAAGTTCACTTTTTGATATGCTGAACAGCAATCAATTATAATAGTAATCGCTGTCATTAAACAGGTTTTTGAGTTCTCGTGTTTTGGGAAAGGATCCCCCTTAATGACTCCCGTTTTTAAAAAATGTAGGCTGCTCTCTTTTTTCTACCACTTTCAGATTGCCTCTTCCCAAATACAATGCATTTCTCCAGTTTTCAAAGAAAATTAGAAGGCATGAAAACTACCTATCTTCTAAGTGAAGACATTGCAGATCACAGTGCAAAATAAGGAAAAAAAATAATAATCTTCAGATTTCTCTAAATGATGGAGAACCTTAGATAAGATCACCAACGTTTCTGAGAATTTACACTTTTCTTTAATATTACAAGTGGCCACTTATAAACTAAGAAAAGTCATGCACCACATTTAAACTAAGAATCTGCATTAATCCATGATTCACATGAGACCTTCAGCATTATTTACTCTTGTCCTCCCCTTCCCAATTCACACCGTTCCCTGTATCCTGCAAACAGCATGGTAAAAAAAAAAAAAAAAGAAAAAAAACACGAAAGCAAACAAATTCTGTAAGAAAAACGCGTTAACACTCATTAAGGGATTAGAAGTAAAGGAGGACTGCTGTGAACACGGATCGCCTGCAACCTGTTTTTCTTGAGTTCAGTGGAACTCAGAATTTGACCGCTACGTCCTTCCCCAAAACCCATCGGCTACAGAGCTGTAGGAGAGACATTAGATCTAGGTACAGAAAACTCACACCTCCGTTATATTCCAATTTACAATCCTCTGAACTGGTAAGCAGGAGGACATGGAGCAACCAGTTACCACTGAAAACGGAGGCAGGGGGAGGAACAGATTTTCCTGCAACCAGACGCGACGCGTTCACCAGTCTCCTGACCCACCGCTGTTACACTCTGGCTTACGGCCATCATATTCTTGTTGAATTAGGATGTTTGCCAGCGTGCCCAGATTACTTCCAGCAAAAACAGTTAACGGCCTTCCCAATGAACTAATTCATCAAAGACACTCTGATGATGTTTTGGGTGGCAACATTAGCGCTTGGCATTTTTGTTACGTACAAGAACATGCCACGTACCGTCATCTTCCACATCCCCAAACTGAGAATAATCAACAACTTTCTTGTTCCTGTGGCAAAAAAAAAACAAACAAAGAAACAAACAAAAAACAAACATACACTATTAATCCTTTCAGACTGAGCACCTTGACTTGCTAACACTCCATTTTGGGGTAAGTCATGCTTTAAAAGAAGAAAACAACACACGTTCGAGAGTGTGTATAACCAGCGCTACGGTTATCAGGAATAGCTTCTGGATTTTTTATTTTTTTTTTAACCTTAAAATAACAGCGCTTTCGGCAGTTCTCGCTGCGGGAGCGCTGCATCCGCCTTGCGCAGGCACCCGCTCAGAGCTGCCGCCGGGCAGCTCGAGCCCTTCACCTCCCGGGTCGCCTTTGGGCGCCTGAAAACGCCGTTTTCCTCGCACCTCCTCGGCCGCTCCCTACGCGCCCGCCGAGCCCGCCCCTCAGCCACGGACCCACCGCCGNGGGGCACGGCACGGCACGGCACGGCCGCGCCGGGCCGAGGAAGCCCCGCGCTTCCGTCCAGCTGGACGGGCAGCGGCCCAGGCCCGCGGAGAAGCGCGGCGTGGAGGTGCGGGGCCCGCCCGAGG
>VZTV01041909.1:0-11703 GCA_013400875.1 Anhinga rufa | reverse complement strand
GGCTTGCCTGTGGTGCTGAACAGATCCACATCATTTTGCCAGGAGCCAGCAGGAAGAGGGAAGCAGGATGGGAAGAGGCAGCTCAGATATTTTGCTGAAATACCAACAGTAAGCCAGAGAGAAAAGTCCAGGCTGTGGTTTAAGCTGTGACTAAAGAGTTAATTTTTAGGTGCTCACTGCAATGTTACTAGCTATGGGGAGCCATTTCATAAGAATAACGTTCAGCAAAATCTCTAGCACATTCACAAAGGTAAATATGTGACCTCAAAATTAAATACTTGTCTTACAGCTTGGCCAGACCAAGCCCAGCACAAGACCAGGTGAGGTGGAAGAAAGCTCAGTGGTGCCCAAGAGAGCACTGAGGGCCGCTGTGCTGCCTGTTACCATCAGAGAGAAACTCCTGGCCCCAGGTTGGCAAAAAGACAAACACTACTGCCAGCGTAGATGTGTGTAAAAATGGTGCTCTACCACCCTCACCTAAAATCATGCCAGTGTGAAGTATATCTCCTTTACCTCTAGATGGCTTCACAGTTCAGGGCACTAAACTGGATTTAGTCGGAGACAGAATAATAGGTTTATTCATAGAAAAACAATCAGAGGACAGTTCATTTGCTTGTCTGGTTGGCCACCAAAGGCAATGAAAAAGAAGTTAGAGGAAACATGGAACTAGATTCCATCATCTGAAGTAATTAAGTTATATAACTAGAGATGGCTTTACCAGGCATTATCTTCCATATGGATGAAATGGTGCTGCCAAGTTCCACAGGGAGTTAGGTGAGTGGAATTTATCTGAGTGAACAAGACTCATGGTATCTCCCCAACCAGATTCACTTGCTTTGATCTTTCTCGAGAAGGAGGATCGATTTTACTAAAAATGGTGCATAGCAAAAGCCCTTTTTCTCATTTACTGGAATGTTTCCAGCCAGGCCCTGTACGAAAGCAACCCCCGATCTCTGGAAAGTGCCCTTCTCGCCTGGAAGCTTGCTTTTGATATTTGTACTGGTTTTGGCTGGGACAGCCAAAAAACCCTGAAAAGCTCTTTTCTTTCCCCACTCCTGGATTACCTATCAAAATGGAAAAGAATATTTTCAAAATAAAAAATAAAACTACCTAGTTAAACATCCCTGCACAAGCCTGAAAGATATAGTTTGACACCTGAATAACTGCTGTTTCACTCCTTTGCAGAAGGTCTGTGTGAGGTGGGCACCTTCTCCATCCTTTTACTAGGCCCTGCTGTCTGCTCTGGAGAAGGCAGAACAGCACCTTTGTCAGGACAGACAGGCATGAACGAGGAAGCTTGGAGGTGGCTGAGGAAGTGGCCTTGATAAGGCAGGTGCTGAAAGTCCTGCACATACATCTTGCTGGTGGCTGTTAGAAATGCTACACATTTCTGCTGCAGCTCTTTGGAGCACTGGGTGAGGCATATGCGTTTCTCCAACTGCAGCTACAACAGGCCTAAAGAGATTTGCTTAACATGAACCAGAACAAAAGTTAAAGCCTTGGCCTGACATAAAATGTTTTGCAGATTAATCCAGGATTTGGGGAAACAAACTCCCAGATAAGCAAACCAGGGACAGCGGAAAATAAAACCAATCTCACTCTGGGTGCTGATTTTTACTTTGTGAAGTATTTGGTCTTTTGATTGTATATACGTGTGAGATGTGCAGCTGTTCGAGACTATCGCTGAAGAAACGTCCAGCAGAAAATTCAGGTACAGTTCCAGTGACTTGCCCTTTTTGGGGGTTGCAGGGACAAAAGACTTTTTTTTTTTCCTGCAGCATGCAGGCTTGAATCCTAATCCTTGTTCTTCCTAGATCCACAAAGAGCTATCACCCTTTGTCCTCAAAACCTAGGAAGAGAATTATTACTGGCACGGTTTCTGAACTGTATGACAACGCCTGGAGAGATTTAGGAAAGTTTTATTATGACATGACAGAGAACCCTTCTTTTAGGCCGAGAATATTATGTGAGCACAAAACAAGGTGGATCACTGGGCTGACAGTCAGTATGGGCAGTCACAGAAAGTCCTCTAAAAAATTCACATGCCTTATTTTAATAACACAAAAAATGGTTATAATTTCTGTCATTTGAATTTCAAATCCAACAGAAAAATCTACCTGATGCTTCTATTTTAAAATGCCATTCTTTCTTCTCTTTTCTTTTCAACTCCTTTCAGAACCAAACATCATGTTTCATCTCCAAGCACTGAGATTAAAAAAAGCCAAAACAATTAGTGGGGAGCTGATGAAGGTGACAGGGTCATAATTAGTGCTGTTCCTCTACAGCATGTGTTTATCATGCTAACAGAATAAGTTGCTCACAGCGTTAGAGTCATGAGCTGCAGGAGCACACATGCCTTTTGCAGCTATTACAGTGCTGAGTTTGTTCTGCAGGGAGTAGAGGCACAAAAATATTTTAAAGGTGGGATACCTTGTTATCTCAGTAAGCAAAAATCAATGGTTAGTGGTTCTGTAGTGACGCTGTATATAGCCCCGCAGTTGCCTCTCTGTGTTTGGCATTCCGAGGGTGGCCCACACTAGGACAGGAACAATCCTGGTGCCAACTCAATTCAGACTGTATTTCAAAAGAAAATGGGTTTGTGTTATAGCACTATAGCGCTGTACACAGCAGCATTTGGCACCTGCACGATGAGCACAGAGGGCAGGAGATGGTGGAAGCAAATTTATCAGTAGCCTTTGCCCGGCCCCCCAAAATAGCTTATTTGGTGTGCCAAAGTTAGAAAAACGTAACCAGATACTTGAGACATGAGGTTAGAGCAGACAAAACCCAGCTTCAAGCTCTGTGCACAGCTGTTACATCATTTATGCTCCAGCTGCAATGCATACATCTATTTCTACTGCAGGACAGCAGAGCAGACTCCTGTCCTTTCCCATAGCACTGTTCTGTGCTCAGGGTTACCCACAGCCACAGTCAGACCGGAGGCCGCTCCGCATGACTCCTGGGTTGCAGTCCTTAAGCTACTTGTGATGGTGTTTTCTGTCCAAAAGAATCCTCCCCACTAAATGGGGAAGAAAGAAACCTGCCCCAAAATGCAACTACTAAAACCACCCAGCTGGTTTTTGAATATTTACTAAAGGACCAGAATATAGGTCTTGGGAGAACTGCTAGTAGAAACCTAATTACTTACTGAGCTTTTCCAATGAGTCATTGTAAAAACCTTCTTTTCACCCTCCCTGTGCAAGCCCTGATCGAGTATGGTTCAGCTACTGGGTGGTAGCAGTGTTTTGCAACGACTTAGTCTTAAGAAACTTAATCATTTTGTCTTCTGGTATTCACAGCTGAAAATGAGTCCAATTACCTGGGGAGGACTTCCCTGTGAGAATCCCATGCTAATTAGGTCTTGGTAAGTGATTAGTTCCCTTCCCATTGCACTGTAGATTTTTATATTTTTCCCTGGTGATGGAAAGCCAATTAGAGAAAAACAAACAGCAACTATTATTTCACTACACATGTCCAGGATGAGTAGAGCAAGTGGGAAACAGGAACTGCCAGAGCTGTAGAAATAAAACCAATCTCACTCTCCAGCTAATTTTCAGAGTAAGAAATGGCACTTAATTAAAAAATTGGAGGCTTCAGAAGGGATAGCAACCTCTCTGCTTCAAGGAACATCAGTCCTCTGCCAGCAGGGCAAGGACAAACTCTCCCTTGTTAAATGATCCTGCAATTGCAGAGGGTTTTGCCCTTTCCTCTAAAAGGACTGGACCTGTAGGAAGACATCCACGTCGATACATTCATATGTACGTTTTTGTGGTGAAAACCAACAACGTTCTGGCTTTATTGCTGTGGCCAGACCAGCGAGTCAAGTGTGAGCCTGCAGCAGTCAGCAGTGCCATATCCCAAGGATAAACACAAGAGCCACTTACTAAATAGCAGTTCCATGGCCAACTCCTTGCTTTCACTGTGGTTTGGCACCTGTCTGCAGAACAGTGCCCTAAGCAGCCAGTAATCGCTTTCAATTGTGCAAACTACGTATGCCCTGCTGCAGGATGGCTTCACATTTCAGCATTTATAATTCGAAGTGGTTAGATTATTGGTTTAACAAGCTGGTATTTTTTCATTGATGGCCTGCTCAATATGCTAAGCAGAGGTGGACTGCTGCAGGGTTAATTAAAGTCCCTAGTTTAGAGTCCTACCAATACTAATGTAGCCTGTTACGTGCATTGTTTAATGTTCTTGAGATTTGTTCTTATAATAGATGGGCAAACCCTAATGCAAGGGACACCTGGAAAGTGGAAACAGAGCATCTCATCTCCCAACAAATAATGGCAGTGCTAAAGCAATTTTCATTCGTCTGGGACACTTATCCAACTGTTACCATAGCATCTCACTGCCTCACAGCCTTGTCTGTCATCTGCACAGCATTTATTTACAGCCAGAACAAAGGATCGTTTTTGTTACTTCATCGATGCAGAACCAAGGTACAGAGGGACTAAGTGACAGGGCAGAGAACACATAAGAAGCCTGTGTCAGAGAAAGGCATCAAACCTACTGATCCAAATCATAGCTTAATGCAGGCTCCTTCTTCCACAGCAATTCATGAAAGCAGCATTGCTGCCCCTTATTAAACCAAGAAGCTGCTGAAACAATGAGGGCTAGGGCCACTGTTACAGAAATGAACTCCGATACCCTATGCCTGCCCAGGGACTACTTGACCCTGCAGGTAACAGCGCTGAACACCTGCAGCTCATATTTGCCCATCTAGGGTCACTCCAGAAACAGTGACAGGGCTCCTGACTGCTGCAAGGCATAGTACAGATCCATCGGTAGGACATCAGGACTGACTGATGCCCCAGTGCAACTTTATCGGGGAAGCTACGAGAGCTTCAGCCCTTGCTTTCTGTGAACTTGCAGCTCCTTTTCTGTGAGCTCAAATCAGAGCAGTATCCACCCTATTCATTTGCCTATCTTTCTGTTCCTCTTTTCTGCCTTCAGAAGTGACTTCAAATGTTACAATTAATCCCAACAAGGAAAACAATACCTGAACACGTTAGGATGCAGATGAGAGATTATCTTGCACTGACCTTATACTGAAGAAAAGCTAGAATCAGGTGATTCTGTAGTTGAGATGCACAGCACGTACAGACTCTAAGTGGTGACTCAGAGATGGAAGGATACTGTTTGTGCATACTGTGTCACGGTATTTCAGATGAGCTTAAATCCTGGCTAGGAACAGGCATTCAGGTAAGAGCCTGCTGGCTTTTCTGGTAACATACTCTTCAGTTTCTGACTTTGCCAGGCTTTACTTATTTCATAGAATGGTGTGGGTGACAAGGGATATTTAGAGGTCTCTAGTCCAACGCCCCTGCAGTGAGCAGGGACATCCCCAACTAGACCAGGTTGCTCAGAGCCCCGTCCAACCTGACCTTGGATGTTTTCAGGGACAGAGCATCGACCACCTCTCTGGGCAACCTGGGCCAGTGTCACACCACCCTCACTGTAAAAAATTTCTTCCTTATATCCAGTCTAAATCTACCCTCCTTTAGTTGAAAACCATCACCCCATGTCCTTTTACAACAAACCTTGCTAAAGAGATTGTCCCCATCCTTCCCATAGTCGCCCTTTAAGCAGTGGAAGGCCGCAGTAAGGTCTCCCCGCAGCCTTCTCNGCAGCCTTCTCTTCTCCAGGCTGAACACCCCCAGCTCTCTCAGCCTGTCTCCATAGCAGAGGTACTCCAGCCCCCTGACCATCTTTCTGGCCCTCCTCTGGAACAGCTCCCAACAAGTCTATGTCCTGTCTGTGCTGGGGGCTCCAGAGCTGGACGCAGCGCTGCAGGGGGGTCTCACCAGAGCGGGGCAGAGGGGCAGAATCCCCTCCCTCGCCCTGCTGCCCACGCTGCTGGGGATGCAGCCCAGGGCACGGCTGGCTTTCTGGGCTGTGAGTGCACATGGTTAGCTCATGCCCAGCTTTTCGCTCACCCGTACACCCCCAAGTCCTCTGCAGGGCTGCTCTCCATCCCTTCATCCCGAGCCTGTATCGATACTGGGGGTAGCTCCGACCCAGGTGCACTTGGCCTTGTTGAACTTCGTGAGGCCCACCTTTCCAGCTTGTCCAGGTCTCTCTTTGCTTGCCCTCCCACAGAATAGCCAGTTTCCCAGATGGGCATGCTTTTTGGAAATCATATTGAAATCAATATAGAGTAATTTGCTCACTGATTCTAGGATCGATAGCATTTTCTAACAGCCACAGGCCAGATGCAGGTTGAGAACATGGAGGTGCAGCAGGGACAGAAAAAAGCAAGAAAAAGAGTTTTGTTTTTTTTTAATTAAGTGAAAGGGACAGGCAACACAACAGATCAGACAGAAAAATGCTTGGAAATGACGCGGGTGCTGCAAAATTACTTAACAGAATCTCCAGCTTCCCTTTATTACACCCCAGCACCCAAACAGGAACTCTGCTTGTGACGATGAAGCACACTGATGATGAACAAGCTAAGCACCAGGGAAGTTTTAATAGAGCAACAGGATTAAAATAAAGGTAGCAGCTTTCCTTGTGGATAGAAAATGAGTTCCTTACAAGGAGAGATATTTTCTGCACTATTTAGACTGTCACACAACAGCAATACCCAGCCTCCCAACTGAAACAGAGCTGTGATTTCAGAGTAGCATACAGGCAGATAAGGGAAAACATGCCCATTTCCTGGAGAATCTGCAGTCTAAAGCACCAAGCCTTGAACTGTACCTAAGCATTCATTCACCTCGAGTGGGATTATTCCTGACTAGGTCTCTGCAGGCTCAGGCCTGTGGTGAAGGGCAGGAAAATTACTGTCACTGTCTTATTCTAATATTGGGAACCCAAAGTTTGCAACCAGCTCCTAAAGACAAAGTTTTCTTGGTTGTTGGTTCAATAAAAAGCTGCCTGTTATGTAATTTAGACTAAATTGACAGATAAATATAATGAGACGCACACTTCAGAATATCTCTGTGCAACTAGCAGTTAAATTCTTCTCGTTTTAACAAGTGTTCTGATTGCAGCAGTGATAAATTCTGCACACTTGCTAGTTAAGCCTGAAATGAAGGGAAAATAAAATGAAAAAACTGCAGATAATCTCTAAGCACCAATTTGCCTATTAAAACTGATCTACTAACTCCTGAAACAACCCTTAGCTAGTAAAGGAGGACGGAGGAATCAGTAAATGGGGATGGTTGGAACATTCTTGAAGATTTTTTTTCCTCCTATATGTGCTGGTTTTTACAGTTTAACTGTGAATTTCAACAAAACTTAAGGTAGAGAAATAAAACAAAAGCCTGGTCTCTGGGATGCTGGCCTCAAACGCAGGAGACCCAAAGCCAACTCCTGACTCGGGCAAAATCCTGCAAACTCCAGCCTAACTAATCTGGCATGCAGCAGTGACCTTTACTGGTTTTTATTCAACAAGAATGAGAGGCTCCTAAGGGGTGGAAGCTTGGGCTCATCACAGCAGGTGAGCTCTCTGTAAACAGAGGCGAGTCTCTTACTGAACTTTGCAGAGATTCCCAGTGGAGAAACAAACGCTCATGTTAGGGATGAGCATCCGAGCCCTGTAACCCCTTCATGCATACCCTCAAAACAAGCATAGGCTGCAGCTTCAACCCTGACGTGCCTTTCACATGCAAAGACTGATTACTGTGAGAAGACTTTCTTAGCAGCCCTACCCAGGAAGTCAAACCAGCATCTTATCAAGTTTCTGCCACTCTGGGACCAATTCCAGGGAAAAGCTGCCAACAGCCCTGTCACTTGCAGGTTTGTAGAAAGGATCCGTTGGCACCCAGCAACCTGTTTCTCATTCTTCAAAGCATGAATGGAGATGCAAGGGTAAAAAGCTCTGTAGACTCCAGGAAAAGACCCACGCTACCTTTAAGCTTAAATGCTAGGTCTTCGATTTGCTGTTAAAGCAAAAGCTTAGCGTTCAAGTCGCTTAAGGTCTTAAAGAACCAATCTCAGATCCATGTAGCAGGTGCTGCTTCTGGAATTGTTCTTCCCCACATAACAGGTTTGGTTCGAGGAAGGAGCTACATAGGCCTGAGCAAAATGTATAACAGGATCTAGAGTACTAAAACCAAGGACTACTGCAATGCATGCCCAACCTACCATTATTGGTTTGGGAGTCACTATAGCACATACAAGTTCTCCGATACGGCAGGCTGGTGTCAGATGCAATTGAATTGCTCTTTGCAGAATGATGTTTTTGAAAAAGGAAAATGGTGTTCCTGGATCTGGACATGCATCATCTTCGCCTGGAAAGCTATTGGGTAGCGGACACCGACAGGTCTCAACTACCATGACAATGATGTAGCTGATCATACAGCTTCATTTCAACCACATCCCAGGTGAAGAACTTCATGCACAAACTCTACTCTAAATACTTTTTTTTTCCTCATTGAGGCAAGCAACTTTTTATGGCAAGCAGGCTTAAAAGACGACCTGGTGGTTAATCTGGGGGGCATCCTACAAGGAGAACAGAACTACCATCAGCCTGCTCTAAGGTTTCCCATACACACCAGCAAATTTCGCTTTCTACAGTGGCACCTTAAATGGAAAAAGCACTGAGAAAGTCCAAGAGAAACCTTTTCGTTCAGTATCCAAAGAGGCTGAAAGATAAAACCACAAGCCCGTTCCTTTTGTTCTCACAAAGCTTCAGGCAGTGAGGGGACAGTTAGAAGGAGAGATGTCTGCAAGGCAGGTACTACCTGGAACAGCCTCATAAACAGAACCAAAATACAGCCTAAGTTGTATTGAAGACGGGGTTTTTCTTATCTAGGTCCTTCAGACATAGATACACCCACAATAAGTAACTTATCTCCTCAATAATGGAAGAGGCTAGGTGGAAAACAGGCACACGTTTTGTATCCTCTGCTTTCAATTTCCCTCACTCGAGCATCTTCAAATCCTGAGCAGAGATATTTTGCCTTTCACAGGCTACGTTAGCACAACAAAATGCTGCATGTATAAGAGCTACCCAAATTGTAAGGCAGAGGCAGTAACAATAGGAACATGAACTTGGCACTTCATTTTCTTCGTGTGACAATTTGAAAGCATAATTTCTCTATGACAGTTACTTCCCCTAATTAGAAGCATAATTAAAAATTACACTTGAAAAAAGTTTGGATTTTTTCTGTTTTCCCCTTTTTGGGAACAAAAATCCTTTGAAAATAACTTTAAATGCAAGATTACATAAGAGGAACTACACTGGTAAGTTCATTGGAAAGAGATCTAACTGAATTAATATCATCTTGAACAAACTGAGTAAACTCTTCTTTCAAGGCTGTTTATGTATCTATCACCCAATCTTTTGAGAAAACAATCTAGGGCCTGTCTCATATGCTCGTGATTCTATCTCTTAAAAAAGGAATACAGAAAAGCACTGCAAATTAATGGAGAGCAGGAAGCAGTGCATGCAGTGATAAATGGGAGGCAGAAACCACCGTATCACATTCAAACAATGAGTTTGTCTGACCAAGAGTGCAGGTGGCCCATCTTTCAAATGCTACATAATTAGAACGGAAACAGGGACAGTGCAAACTACTTCTGGTTCTGTAAGAGTTAATTAATTCTCACTTCGCCCTTGGAAATGTATCAAATACTACTTTGCCCACTCCTCCAATCTTGGCAGCAAAACATTGGATAGACATGAACTCTATTTGTTTCAAAGCCTATCATTGCTTTCCTTCCTTGAGATTTTGCCCTCTCTCCCAACCGTCCATGGAAAACAGGATCTGGCTGTTGTCGAGACCATCACAAAATGGAGTTTTGGTTTGCTCTAGCAATCTCTGATACCCTTCGCCAACCTCAAACAAACTTCACAGACTAAAAAGGTTCTCACAGACAGGGTATTTCTATTCATTTTATGAAACTATGAAGCTAAGTGAAGAAGAGTGTCCCAAAACAGCATCCCAGTACAAAAAGAAAAGTATTTCATGAATTCAGCCGTATTGCTGGACATCAGTGCACCCCTCAGGAGA
Organism: Anhinga rufa; assembly: GCA_013400875.1. NCBI lineage: Eukaryota > Metazoa > Chordata > Aves > Suliformes > Anhingidae > Anhinga > Anhinga rufa. The sequence continues at coordinate 1,744 of VZTV01041909.1, read as the reverse complement.
GGTTGGTGTGAAACCATCAGTCACAAGCGAATCCTCCCTCAGAGCACAAACCTTATTAGACAGTCAAGAACCCAACCACGAAGCACAAATGCACAAGTCACAAGGCAACTCCTGCTCCTCACTGCTCATCTTGTCCTGTAGTATCAGGACACTGAACCTGGCAGGTCAGGCTGGTAGCAATGGTAAATACAGGAGGATCCTAGGGAGAAACACATGCTGGCAGCTGAAAATGCACTTAAAAAAAGATCTGCAGTACAAATAAACACATGTAGTCTAGGAATATGAATTTTAATATGTAACTTCCCTTCTATCTTCTAGAAAATCTTAAAGATGAAATATCCCTGAATGAGTTTAGCCAAAATTACAGCTCAGATAGTGATGGCTAAGAAGTTCTTGATGACTGCTGCTTCATAAGCAATAATCTTGCCAAGAAACATTTAAATCTAGAAAGGAAAACTCAGACACTACAGGCAAATACGAAAAAACAAAGATCCACACTTTAATGAGAACAACCCAATTTACATGATGAAAAGCAAAGAGACTCACAGCGCTCAACTAATTATACCAATAATAACCATTACCTTGTCAAACCAACGTTAAAGGCAGATAAAAAGTGTCGGTATAAATTTTTTAGGCACAGAGTTAAAAGGGTCAGAAATGTGTTTCAAAGTGAAATTTTGACTTGAAACCTCCAAGCCTTTTATAAATACATGTATTTTAATCTAATGACAAACTGGAATCCTGCACTCAGGAAAAGAACTTTCTTCCATAGATTCTATCAGGTTTTTTGTATCTTGTTTCTACTCTGCAACAGTACAATCAGATTACCCTCTGTTTTAAGAGATATTTTCTTAAATTACTTGATATAAAAAGAGAAAATTTGTATAAAAAACCCAAATAACACACAAAAAACCAAACCACCAAAGTCTTAGATAGAGGTGGTGGTGATCACAAAGTGGGATACCAAATGACACAAGATAAAAAAACAGATCAAACAGGAAGAAAAGCTGCCAAATTTCCAGGCCAAACGTTAATTTATCAAAAATCTGAAACAACAGCACGTCTCTCAAAAACACGCAGAGATACTAGAACAGTTCTGTCCCCTTTAGCCTTTATATTAGGTATATGTGGTACAGAGAAAACCAGAGAAAGATTTATTCCTGAGTATTATATTACTCTTGCGCAATACATCATCAGGTGGTCGTATTCTGCATTTGCAAGAGCCTGGAACATCAAACACGATCACTCTAAATCACTAACAGTTCAATGCAGAGCATGAGAGAAGGCTGTTCAGGAACACTAAATACCATATTACTTCACCATTCTATAGGAGCCTGGAACAACACCCCATTCTGCATTTCAATCTAGCTTTCTGTTAGAATCATTTAAAGCAGTTGCGATATGCCTGCAGCAGACAAAACTGCATTCTAACTGGAAACCTATGAAACCTCAGAATTACAATCTGAACACAAAGTAGATAACTTAGTACAGCAACACTGGGCGGTCCTTAAGGTAACCCCAACAGGCAGCAAAACACCACACAGATGCACACTCACTCGCTCCGCAAGAATGAAAATATTAAAATGGTAACAGTAAGAAATCTTCTAAGTCATAACAAAGAAAGATTAATAAACAAACCTAAAACTGAACACAAAAGCAAAGATGAAAAAATCATTCACTCTTTCCCCGCAAAACAAAGCTGTTCAATCACCTCCAGGAAAGCCTCGCCGTTCCGCACGGTGCC
>VZTV01041908.1:0-15768 GCA_013400875.1 Anhinga rufa | reverse complement strand
CTAACAGTAAAATTGGGCTAAATAGCTGAAAACCATATTTGGAGTTACCTTCTTGCCTGGCTTCTAACTGTGGAGATACTGAATGTTCCCTGACCCTGGTTCAACAAAATGCTTGAAAATTTGTTTATTTTAAGGTATGTTACACTGTTGCATTGCATGTACACTAATCACGTGAGCCATTATGTGTGTATGTCTAGTATCTAGTCAGGCTCTATGTGCATGCGAAGATACTTCTCGTTTGTTTAATCCAGAGGTCAAAATTCAAAAGTTAACTTGGCATGTATACACCCAATTGATGTCTTTGGGGAAGATATTCATACAAACCTCTTTTACACATTTTTTATATGCATCTCTATTTACTTATGTGTATATATTTGTATGTACATAATGTGTATATATTTGTATGTATGTATATTTCCTATATTCTATATTTATTTGCTGTATTTCTTGTAGATGCATATCGCTGCTGCATCATTTTGGTTACTCTTGTAAAAACTTGGCATTCGAGAGTTCTTTGAAAATTTTTCCTGCAATTCTTTCTTTCCATTTTAAACAGAAATGTAGGCCCAAATATCTACTTAATTCAGAAGTAAGTGTTCTCAAGGTGAGATTTCACGTAGAAAACTTGTCTCCCAGGACAGATTAGTTACCTAAAGAAGATCCTCTTCCCAGAGATCCACTGAGAGGGCTGGGGATGCCACTCTTGTTCGTCACTGTCACTGGACTGCTTTTACTGGCTGGGAAGAGGTTCTGTGTTGGAGATGTTGGGGATTTGACAGGTTCAGCTGTTTTGGGTCGGGCTGAAAGATTCAGTGGCTGGGCTGCTTCATCCTACAAGAGTTTAATGTAAATAATTATTAGGAAAAGACAAATGAGCACATCATTTTGCAAGCAGCAGTTACTTTACACCTCGAAGACAATACCACATTCTCCAGCAATAATAACAAAAGAAGCTAATTATCTGCCTCCTTTAAGATTCAACGAAAGGAAACCTCATTAATTTCTCTGTGTTATGCTTCTATTTACATTAACTATGTGGCTGGATCGTTCTTTTTGCCAAATTAAAATTTGAATTAGCTCACATTACAGCTTAATTTCCTAATGTGTTTTCAGAGATCTAAATTAACCTAGGGCATTTACAAAGAATTATTTAAAATTTCCAGCAGCTCAGTAATGCTTTTGCATTGGTTCTATTTGAAAAGTTCCTGGCACTATAAAAATAAGTTATGTAGCTTATTTTTAAATGTATTAGAAACTAAGGAATCAGAAGTACTTCTATGAAAGAATCATTTGGAAACCCTGACAGTTCTTTGGCCCACATTTAGTGCTGCTACTAACTTATACATTCCATGCATCTTATTTTGAGTACGTTTTGTTTAGTAAAATAATCTATGCTGTTCCCTCATAATAGAAGATAAGAATTTCACTGAACTCAAATTCCTTGACTTACTACGGTAATGAATGCATACCATATGCATTTTAGAATATATTTTATTTTCTATTTAATTTTGTATATTTTACAATATTTTATTATTCAAATGTGTCATGTATTTTTGACAGATTTATGTAAAATCAATAATTTTTTCACATAAATGCTGTTCTGCTTCTTGTTTGATACTCCTGTAATTATTTCTGTATTCTGTCGTTATTTCTGCTGCATTCAATCTTTAGCGTATCTGTATGTTTATTTGCATAAAGACAAGGAATGTTTTTTAAGGATATGTAAATCTATTATCAGCACTTTTATATATTTTTAAACTTTTCATATGCAACTATGCAAGAAATTCTCTCTGACATATATCTTGTTTCAGTGCTATAGGAAAATAAGCCTATCTAAGAAATAACTTTTGGAAGAAGACTTATTCAAGCAATTAATTTCTTTGATCAGGGTAGATATTCACAATGTAACCTTCTGCCTATTCTTTGAGCTTGTTCCTTTTGCTTAATATGTTAAGCAAGACAGAGCATTTGGAAAATTGTGAAACAGTGATTTTCTGTAATTAAAGATCCTAGTAAGACAGATCTCTCATTTAAAATAGGTCCAAAGCAGAATCACGATGGATATAAAAGAATATCGTCCATGTTTTAAAACACTGTACCGATTACTTCAAAGCTTAGAAATATATGTTAGAATACAATAATAGACTACATTATCTCATCTTTTCCATTCTCCTTACTGTCAAGCGGTGATTTAGTAAATTATATCTGATCATACACAATGAATTAAAACAGGAAAATGTAACAAACAGGTATTTGTAATGCCATCATATCTCCAGTTTTAAACTGTTTCCATAAAACTGCATGACATTTTTATTCTTCCTGACCTTGCAGTGTGCACAAATGTCCACACCTGTTCAGAGTCCAAGTGAAAGCAGAAACACAAACGTAGAAGGGACATAGTCCATTCTTGTGCTTTGTGGCCATGTTTACATGCGAGCTGTTTCCTTGCACAGATACAAAGTGGCTTCAATAAATTTCTGTGAAAGTTCAGAGCCCCTTTCAGACTGTGAAGTTTGCCAGACTAGGTACTGTGAGCACGTACACATACGAATCTGCCCTACCATGTTCAATTTCTAAATAATTTTCTGCCTAGTACTGATATGACCATGAGAAAAAAAAAACTCTAAACACTGCCAGAACCTGTTTGTTTGTACTTCACAGACAGCATTCTCATTTCTGCGAGGCAACCAAAAAGCTTGAAAACATTCTGGTCACTGACTTAAAAAAAAAAAAAATACCATTACTTTTTGAAAGATCTGACTCCTGTAAAAGAATTCCATTAGTTCTATAAATAATGCATGTAGTATATACAAACAACTGCTTAAAAACAGAGAAAATATAAAGGATTTGTTAAGCAATGCATGACCATCAAAACTGGTTATAAAGGTAACAATCCGCAAAGACAGCATATAGGTACTAGTTTATTAGAGTGCTTTGTAATAATAATTACTTTCTTCATTAGCCATTGGTATTTGTCCACATAAAGCACTTGCAGTTTATCTTTAATATTTTAATTGCAATAGTGTGCTTAACAAAAATAAGAATAAAAAGGCTTCTTTTTTATTAACATATATTTCAGTCCATTCAAGTTAAATTATGTAGGGAAACCCCCAAGAATTTGCATGTGGTCAAGTCTGTAATAGAACTCAGCTGGCCACAAAGCTGGAATGGTATTGGCCTTGGTTCAAGGAGATATGTGCTTGAATTTAACCAGGGAAAATTTTACTCATATATTAAAGGTTTGGTTTGGTGTAGATCCATTTGGCTCACTCACTTATGAAATTACTTTTTCACATTAAAGTAGTCAGTAGTATATTCTCAATACCATAAATCACTGGTGTTAGGTATCACTATGCTATGGCAACTTTGCTGAAACAGTTGGGCTTCACTTTTGGTGGCTTCTGTATTGACCATAACAAACTCTGCGTATGTGGTAAATTTCACTGACTGCTCTCAAGCCTGGCATTGGATTACAAGAGGTAAAATATTAGACTATACACATCTACAGTTAAGTAAAATGAACGCTCTGCTAAATAAATGTTAGATCTGGCCATAATGGAATAGTTTTTATTTATTAGTACTCTCAGCCTAGCAAAAAAGTGTCATGGAAATTTATCAGCCCAGGCAGAATTATCTACTCACCAACATTTTACCACGATGATTGATGATAATGAAAAAACGAATGATATTTTACTCTCATGTCAAAAAAAAAAAAAAAAAAAGAAACCATCACCTCAAGTGAGTAAAATCTTCCCAGGCTGATTTGAGGCTAAGGACTGTGTGCCTGTAAGGTGTTAGAAGCTAGCAAAAAAATGCATTCTCTCTCTCGCCGCAAAGTCACTAGATGCCTTCTTTAGATCTATTTTAATAGTTCTGCATTTATAGCGCTATCATTCAAATCAGTAAAACATCTGAATGTTGGTGTTTTTTTACAGTTTGAAGTAAATTGTTTCTCAGCATATTTGGTCTCATGAAATTCAGAACAACCACAGGAGAACACAGCACTAAAAGCCAGCCGGTTCCACCCAAAGGTACTAGCTGCACCACAGATTTCAAGGGGTGCACGATGTTCATTTCAAGCTGCTGGCAAATGCCATGTTGTAGCTGCCTGGTTCCAAGCAAGTGAGAATAAGCAGGCACAAGCATTCAGCAATGGCGCAAAACCAACAAGGAGCAGCCTGGTTGTCAGCAGCTGTGTGAAATCAGCAAAAGTCAAATCAATCTGCAGTGACACAATGTTTTCCCTGGAGTCCTGACTTACATCTTATTTTTATGTGAGGCTTTTTCCAAAATTGTAGAATAAGTACAGCTAGAGATTTGTAAAATAATTAGAAGATCTACAGTCTCTCTCGTGCCCTAACAATATAAGCTAGCACTGTATTTTAAGCTCACTTCAAAGTTCACTGTGCAACAATTAATGAAATGGATGCCATTTATGCACATTAGTAGATTACAAACTGAAATCTTGAAAATATCACATTTTACTGAAGAATGTGTTGTGCTGCCTGTGGTAGGAAGAGGGATGCCTGATATTTTTGGAAGCAGGAAGTGAATGCTTTCTCTTCCCTTCTCTATACTGATAATACAGCAGTAAAACTGAACATTTTATTTGAATATCAAAGAACTTTCACATGGTTCAACTTCCAACTGTAAAACAACTAAATAGACCATTTAATTTCACTGCCCTTTTCAGAAACTGGCTTTTTTCTTTATTGAAAAATACCTTAACTTGAGTTACCGGGCTGGTCCCTCTCTTCTCGTTTTTCATCCCAGTGGGTGAGAGTGCCCCTGTCGTATTTGGTGGCTGTGGAGTAGATGGCATTTTGGCTCCAGGAGAAACTTGCATGCTTGCCAGCTGAGCTGCATACAGTTGCTGGAAGACAAGAAGATATACGATATATTCCTGCAAAATTCCTAAAAAAAGAAGCTGTAAATGTACATAATTTTTGTTGCTCTGCTGTTTCTTCTCTTAAAAGAACTACAGATTTTTTCAGCACTTTCTTGTTTGTGGCTTTTCCCTTCTTGTTGTTTTCAAAGACAACAAAAAAAAACAGACTGGAAAACTCACACACACAAATATCTTTTTTCTTAATTTGACTTTTAGCTGATTTCCTTCCCCCACCCCTCCCTGCTTCGTGCTAATGATGGTCATGGTAATGAGGAAAAGGTTGTACTCTGCCTGCATATTGAAACCAAAATTGGCAAAATTGTAAGGCTGGTTATGAAAAGGAGGTATAAACCCCTGTCAGAAACAACAGTGCTTCAGGTCTTTCTGTTCTTACCCAGAAAATACCCACCAACTCCAGAACCTCTACTAGGAGCTGATATAGGAATCGTTTGCTACTAAAAGGCAATGCTGTATCTTCTTTAGGTAGTGATGAAAGTTAAAATAGGCAACAGGGTATGCCTCCATCTCAGTGTACAGTGATTTTTATAACTTCTATAAATGCTAATAAGGAATGTAGGCCTTAAAAATTCCTGTAAATAGTGATGAAAATACAAAAACACCTTTTTTGGAACTTTTCAAAAGGTTTAACTGAAACATAATAAAATACTTGTGCATTAAAATAAACTATTCCTACAAATCTAAAGTGTTTACTGAAAAAAAAATAGGTTTAATTTCCTTCCAGTGACCAAATTTAAACCCTCACCTTGAATTAGCATCAGCAATAATTCTTCTACCATAAACAGGGAAGATCCTAATCCCTCTTCTACACATAAATCTATATAAACTTTGCTTTATTAGTGAGAAAAAAGCCAGGTGGTTTGTATGTAATTTCCAACATTACTATCATTCAGATGGACAAATAAAAAAAATTACAGTAATCAAAAGCAGACCTTTCAGCACATGTAATTAAATGAAAGCTTAATAAAGAATAATTTGCAAGAGCCAGATGTGCTTATGTCATAATTATTGCTTTCTTTGGAACAATTTTTCTAATATAACAAGCCTCCACAGAAATGAAAGTTACACAATACTGTAAGTTCATTGACTCAGTGGCTAGACAAATGCATGAAGGAGGGGCAGAGTCAGAACTCTGGGTGACAAATGAAAACTCTTGTTGGTTTGTTTGTTTCCTGCCACCCTTTTCGATACCACACAGAGGCTACAAAGGGATCACAGATCCACAGATTTCCTGCACTAGAAAACTAGAAAAATTGAAAATAGAAAAAACTTCCAGCTTTTGGTGATGACTTTTTTTTTTATTAGGAACTTATTTAACAACTACTTCAACTGTCTTGGGGAGATGACTTAGATGTTACTAAAAGTAGACTAAAACTTTACTACTTTATGTAGTGTGTATTGTACTTGTAGAGCTGGAAAGGAATTCTGTGTAAAAACAAATCCAGATTTATCAACTAAAGTTCAAAAGAATTTCCTTCTCCCTTCTCAGGTAGGCCATCAGGGCAAAAATGTGGGTTATGACTTATTCTTTCCACAAAAGTCAGTCTTCATTAGAGGAAAAAAGTCAATAGTCAGTGATGGCGAGAAGGATGGCGTGGTGGGTTGGCCCAGGCTGCCAGCCGCCCAGCCAGCCGCGCTCTGCCTCTCCCTCCTCCACAGGACAGGGGAGAAAATAAGATGGGAAAGCTCATGGGTCGAGATAGAGACAGGGAGATCACTTACCAGTTACCATCACAGGCAAAACAGATTTGGCTTGGGGAAAATTAATTTAATTTATTGCCAATTACAGTACAGTTGAATAGTGAGAAACAGACAAAAACTGGAATCCCCCATGCCCACCATTTTCCCAGGCTCAGCTTCGCTCCTTTGCTGACTCCTCCACCTCCTGCCCCTCCGGCCCGGCTGCCGGCAGGGCTGCCCCTCACGCGGCCCCTCGCTGCCCGCTGCCTGGGCGGCCTTGTGCCCGTCCTGCGGACGCTCTGCCAGCGGCGCCGGGCCGTGCCCTGTCCTGGGCCTTGAGGAACCGGCTGGAACCGGCTGCGCCCAGCACGGACGGGGCAGCCCCGGCCGCCTCTCCTCACAGCGGCCCGCAGCCCCGCCGCCGCCAGCACCTGGGCACCGACACCAGGCATGCACAGCAAACGGAGCTTGTAGCCTGGTTAGCCATGACAAGTAGGCAAAGGTGTGTTCTCACTTCTAAAAGCTGCAGCCCAGGGTGTAGCTGTATCTTGGCCGCCTCTCTCAAGATCAGCATGAAGAGAGAGACCGTGACACTGGTCGGAGGAAGGCTCGTCAGTGACCTGGCACCTGAGTCCCAGAAGGACTAGCAACTGAAACGTCCACAGCACTTCAGGGGTCACAGAGATAGCAACAAGAAAAGTGGGCTGTTACAGTGACTATCTGGGAAACTCTTTGATTTTGGAAACACAAACAGCAGAATAAAATTAGAGTTATACACCACTCCCCTCTGAGGCTATTGAGGGCTGTATTGGCTGTACTGCAAGTAGCATGAGGAAAAAATGTTTCTAAAGGGAGACAGAGAATAAAAGAAATTTTGATGTTTCTATATGTGTGTGTGTGTGTGTGTATAACCAATCACTAGGTTACTCCAAGGTCATAATACTGGCTTTAGCCTGGCATTTCTATAAATTTGTTTTACACCATAAAAGCAAATGTAAAAATAAGTAACAGTAATAAGCCTTCTGCTTTGCTTAGATTTGAAAACAAAGCTGTTCCACAAACAAGTGCAAATCTTGCACTAAAGCACTAACAACACTGCCACACGGACTGGGAGGCTGTATAACTTCTTTTAAATACCAGTTTGTATGGGGAGCTAGCCAGTCTGGAAAAATATGTGCATACCACTGTTGCAGGGATAAAATGGATATTTTTGCAAATACCACTGTTCTGGCTCAAAATGGCAATTTAAGACCTCACATTGAGATGGTCAGGTTGTGAAGCTTTTACTTGCAAGATTAAGGAGGGAAAAAAATCCAAACATTAAGTGCATGTTGTTTGTTAGCTTTTAATGTTCAAAAGCAAAAGTTTCAATGGAATTTTTTCAGTTGAAATTCTAACTATTGAGTAGCAACTAAAAAATTAACCTACCTCAAATACCGAAACATATCTTTTTTTCAGTTTATGTCTAGCACATAAAAAGAAGAGCATTTCATAACCCTTATGCCAACAACTGACTCAGAAAGATCTTGATTACATATCAGATATTCAAAACCATCAAGTATTCATGATTGTTTTAAGAAGCCTTAAAAATATATAGCCTGGGTTTTATCTTTTAAAAGGTTACTAAGTTAGATTCTTACAATCCAGTTCCCAGCATCTAAATATAAGCAGTGCTGATTCTGAGTTACTGAGTGCTCCTGCATAGTTGAGTGTTGAAAACCAGCTCGCTTAAGGTACATGAGCAAGGATGTAGTTCTAGAGTTCTCAGAACCAGGCTTCTTCTAACATTGTGAACTGACAGTGAGGAGTGGGATTTTGAAATGCCACAAGTCTCACTTAAGGCAATTTCAAGTGAAGTCTCACATTTAGGCACCTATGAACTTACAGGCTTAGGGACTTAAGCACTTGTTACTGAAACTCTATTCCAGCTGTAATCAACTAAAAATCTGAGGGGAATTTATGAAAGCTGGACGTCACTATGGGTCTGAATGATGTTCATCTACCTAAAAAAAAAATTACAGACGAGTGGGAAGGCACTGTACTCAGCATGGTGCAGCACAAGTACATACTGATTTTTTTTACCTGGAAATGGCAGAATTCATACTAAGTCTTTGTTATAGCTTAGAGGTACCATCCAAGAAGAACTGAATAACTAACAAAAATAATAATCTGGTGGTGGTAGTGGTATTTTCTGCTTCAGAAATTGCCTATGGCATTTGATGAATTATTTCCATTTCCATTTCACTCTTTTTACAAAAAGTATCATCCACAATCTAAAATTTGTTCAAAAAACCCGTATAAACTAATAATAGAGCATCTTGACTGATCAAAGGTTAAAACCTTTCTTAACACCATCTAAGTTTCACAAAGCCTTTGCGAGATATTTTCACGATACAGGATAATTGCCTTTGCTGCCAGTGTTCATTCATGTCTTGCCAGAAGACAAAGGCCTTAGGCTTACACATCCCTCACACAGGTTTCAACATTTTTTCAATAGTTTTTCAACTAGTTTTTTTCAACGGGCTTTTTTTTTTCAATGACTTTTCGGCTGCACACAGGCCTGTGCCATTCCTAGGCACGTGCTCTGCCGAATGACTCTGAGCACAGCAAATGAGCACAGAGCAGAGGTGTATATGCACCAGATGTTTCCATTTTTTACAGCAGGAATACTGATACTCACCTCTTAGGCTGCAGCATCTGTGTCTAAACAAATGAATAAAGGTGAAGAATTTTGAGAATCGAATGTTACAGAAGTAACGTGGTGAGGAAATTAGAATGGGCCTTAAAACAACACAGTTAAGGGAGATTTGCACTGACAACAATTTGTTAACTTTGTGACAGGCTGTTTTACCACCTAACACAGAATTATGATAATCATAACCTTTTTACCAGTGGCTTGTCAATGACAGGCCTTATGGAAAAAGTTTGTTTAGAGAAGATATTTCAACAAAGAGAAAGTGATCAAGTGCTGCATAGGACAGAGGCAGGTTCTTTAGATTGTGTGGGTTGGGAGGAAATGGAGAGCAATTGCACCTGTGTATACAAGAACAAAAAGGCAAAGGCTAGAGACATTTCAACTGATGGCGCTGGCAAGGGAGAATTTGGTCACAGCAGTGGGGATATCATTCAGGTGTTATTCCTTGCAGCAGAATTCTGAAGAAACTATAGCAAAGCCATATATGAAATATGGAGATAAGAAAGAAAGCGGTTGCTATAGTCAGCGTAGCAGATAAGTGCAGGTGATGAGAGCTGGCCTAGCATGATGAATTGCAATGGATATACCTTGGAAGATGCCCCACAAAGGAATTCACTAGAAGGTGGCTTGATTCAAGGAGAAAGAAGGGATCTGCTCTAGAAAGACTTACCCTTTTATTTTGATTTACTGGAAGATTTATGGCTAAAATGAAAAGACATTCTCCTTTTTCTGTATTTGTATGTTATTTCTCCAAAGGTGCTAGGTTTTTTTTTTCTCAGAAACAAATGCTAAATTTTATGAACACTGATTAATTCTGAAGTCTTCCATTACTAAAAATGCAAGTCCTATGTTACATCTTCAACAAATACATTTGCTACAGTAAATGAAACTAAACAATAAAACTACTGAGAATCAAGTAAGAATCCTTATTTGTCAGCATTTTAAATGAATTGTGCAAAGCTGAAATATTTATAGAGATGAAAGTTCAGCTATTTAGACAATGAGTAATTTGGTTTCTAAAGATGAAAAACTCTAAGGAGTGACTGCAAGTGCTGTTGAAATCCTGCACTTACAAGAGGTAATGCCGTATTTTTTCCATAGTATATTTAGTATGTAGTGTTGCTGTCCTGGTTTCAGCTGGGAAAGACTTAATTTTCTTCGCAGTAGCTAGTGTGGGGCTGTGTTTTGGATTTGTGCTGAAGCAGTGGTGATAATGCGGAGATGTTTTAGTTGTTGCTCAGCAGCACTTACACTAGGCAGGGACTTTTCCAGCTCCCCACGCTGTGCCGGGGGCACGGGAAGCCGGGAGGGGACACGGCTGGGACAGCTGACCCCAACTGACCCAAGGGACATCCCACACCATATGATGTCATGCTCGGTGTATAGAGCTGGGGGAAGAAGAAGGAAGTGGGGGGACATTGGGAGTGATGGCGTTTGTCTTCCCAAGTCACCGTTACGCGTGATGGAGCCCTGCTTTCCTGGAGATGGCTGAACACCCGCCTGCCCATGGGGAGCAGTGAATGAATGCCTTGTTTTGCTTTGCTTGCGTGCGTGGCTCTTTCTTTCCCTATTAAACTGTCTTTATCTCAACCCATGAGTTCCCTCACTTTTACTATACTGATTCTCTCCCCCATCCCACCATGGGGGAGTGAGCGAGCGGCTGCGTGGGGCTTGGTTGCTGACTGGGGCTAAACCATGACAGTTGCAAAGCTATAATTCCAGAATTTTCCCTCTGAGTATATAACAAGCAATAATAATACCTAGAACTGTCTGATAACAAAGGGCTTTTACAAGCTCATGAAAACCAGCAATATCTTTACTATTTCCAGTGCACATTTCTGAAAAGAAGCTACCCAATACAAAAAAATCCCACCTTCCGTGGGACTGCTTATTTTTTATTATTGGCATAGAGGTGCTTAAAATAAGCTTGATGTCAAACAGATTAAAGTAAACAGAGTCTCTGAAAAACCTTTTCTTCTATTTGGAGGAAGAATGGATTAGTGCTCAAACCCATGTTTTGGGTGTCATAGATAATAACTATGGAAATAAAGGTTAAGTGCTGACCTGAACGCGATGTCACTGGTATAGCCTTCAGCAGTTCAGGCAAGGTAACCTTTTCAAAAAGCAGTGCAGAAGCATAAATATCCCATTCAAAAATTTCACACACATCTTAATCTAAGTGCAAAAACTGTTTCAAAAGTAATCTTAATTGTACTTATTCCTTCCTATTTTTGTATATAAATGTCATTTTTTATATTGGCATGTCTTTTGCACTAAATACGTTGGGTGACTAACACTGCAGTTGAGACCTCTACTATAGCACCAAGGTAAGAAATGGCATTATTGGCTTATGTGTATATATTCTTTTAAAAAGTACACCGTTGTGTTTCTCTTTGTTTTAAGATGATTTTTATGCAGATCCTTAGAATGGGAGGTAGGTTAACAGAAAACAACATCCAGAAACACAAGACCGCCGAAGTAACTCATCAGCAGCTTAACCATGTGACAAACCCAGGGGCAACTCAAAGGCAGCTACTGCTTGTGGAATCTGCCAAGAAGCCAGATGCCATCACCAGAAAAACACCTTCCACAGCTCAGCATCTGTGTCTCTCCACACAAAAGGAAAAGGAGGAGGAGGAGAAATAGAAGGATAGGTGCATATAAAATTGTTAAAGGAAATGTACATACACATGAAAGCAACCCTTATTTGAATTTAAAAATCTAAAACTTGGAAAAATCAAAGCTTTTGCTGATGAAAACAAGATCCCTTCAAATTAATAGAATATTTTACACTAAAAGTGTATGTTTTCTTCTATTCTACAATAAATTTGTGCAGGTGCTACCTGTTAAAACAGTATATTTTATAAATTTGTTTTAATGAAATTTGGATGTTTTGGTAGCATTTTCTCAGTTTGTTCTAATAAAAATGTTAACAAATCAAAATAAGGTGAGTTTTACAGATCTGCTAGTACTATGGGCAAGACACTCGTCTCATTTTCACATGTGGCACCACACAGATAATAACAGCTTACTGTTTAAGAACCAACAAGTATGCAACATCAACTTAACCCACAGGTTATGCTAAATAACTGAGAAGTATTTGGCTTTACATGGGTATATCTGAAATGGCATCAATCAAGTACAGCTACATGAAGTTGAAGTAACAACTAGGGAAAAAGTGTTTAATTTAGAAATATGATAAATAATAAGTAACAATACACTGCAAAGGCTTCTTTTTCTCTCAGAGTCCAAGTGTCATAATATATGTACATGGTTTCCTTTTAACAGCATCATTCCTTTCCTTCCCCTGTTTGTACATGCCTAACCTACCCATAGTGGACATAACATTGTGATTTTAAACACCCATATATCACCCAACCGCAGAGTCTGCTCATTGTTACAGAGTGTGAATAGCCTCTGCTTCTTTAATAACGCACCAAATACCTTTGCAAAAAGGCATTAAGGTGTAATACAAATAGGCAGCTAATGAATTACCATAACTAATGTCATAATAACAAAGATTGTTGCAGTGATTATTTATGCACTTGCTGGCTAATGTGCTCCCAGATTTATTACAGCACAATATGTGCAAACAAACTAGCTGTATTTGTGAAAATACAAATAATACATTTTGTAGTCACAGATGGAGTTAGAAGACATCAGTTTTCCCTATATGTTCCGATGTGCAACTACTAAAAAAAAAAAAAATCTTTCTTAGCTAAAAGAATTATTTTACCAGTTATTTATATTCATTCACTTCAGGTTTTTTGAACTATTAACGCCAGTAATTTCAGTGTCTGCCAGTTGCTATACTATATATTGTCAAGGGAAATTTTTATGTGGCTTTAAATTCCACTCAATTCCTGTCTCCTTAGGAGATACACATGCCTGTTTTACTTCTCTCTCAAGCTGCAAAGTAACGATACCCAATTTCAGCACTGTCTGCCAGTTCCAACTCTTTTTACCAATCACAAATTCATTGTAGTGATTCAGAAAAAGAAAAAAAATCACTTCTACTGCCCTGCTGTGGATAATGACCAACCCATACCAAAAATAAAAGAATCTCTACACATTTTAGATACTAAAGCTTGTATTGTTGTAGTATTGCAGAGTCAAGATCCCTTTATGCAAAATAACAGATTTATTTTGTTAAAAGGGCCAAACTTTAAGTGGACCATGGAATATTTATGGCTCTCAGTAGTCCTTTGAAAGAGTTATCTTATGTTTTTATGCCGATCATGGGTCAGAGGTTCAAATCAGCACTTCTTTCTGTCACTCCTTATATGTTTTACTATAATTTACAGCTCAGCAAGAAGACTCATAAAACAAAAGTGTCTATTTTACTTCAGCAACTAATTCTAGCTAATCAAAGCTTTCCAGCAAAACAACCCAGCATGAAACTCTGCGTGGAAAATATGCAGAGAACAAAGCGTTTTGTCAAATAACACATCTCATGATGTAAACACATATGTCTCTTATAGGAAATTTTATCGCTTCCACATTATCGGCACACAAAAGGAGCATTCTTGTCGCAGACCTGGTGCGACTGTGGAGCCATCGTCATTGGAAACAAGAGCCTGATTAGGTTCCCACACAGATATGAATAGATTTTCTTTTTTTAGTGTAATGCTGCCTTTCTTATTTCTTAAACAGACTGGTAATTGTGGCTGTAAAAACAGTGAATTGTGTTTGGACGACATTTGTTTCTTCATATTTTTTTTAGCTACCCAATGACACCAATTATCCCATATGGTTGTCCTCTTCTGGAAAGTCTGAGTTAATCCACAGCTGTGAAGATGAAGACGCACCCAGCAGGCTCTAAATCTGGTGGGTCTCTTGTCTGCTAATAAAGTCCACAGTCTGCTGGACAGATGTTAAAGAGGATCTGTTAAATAAGTCAGTGACAAAGACCCAGACTTCTGCTGGGGAAAATAATTAGTAAAAGCATATCTATTCTTTATAGATTTTCGCTTCTTGCCTCATCTTTTGGAGAAGTAAATTTTCATTTCTTGATAGAGAAAAGTCCCACAGCACATATAACAGGTCCTGCTCAAAATATGAATGGATTAAATGATTGCATTGGCATGTGTTCTGAAGAAATGATAGACCTTTTTGTCCTTGACATATTCTTGCATGCTGTTGTTCCTGCACTATTATTTTGTTTGGGTTTATTCATCATAGTGTGGGCTTGTATTGGGAGAGCCTGAATAAGTATTGCCAGCTATAAAGTATCTGCTTAAATTTTTAATGTAATGGGAAGTGTAAACTGAAGATGAAATTATCATTTGACTAGTTTTTCTTTAAATGTTATTAACATTGCTTATTTTTAAATAAAGGATTTACAGATAATGCATTCTGGCCTCAAGGCTCATGCTGATGTTCAGGGGCAGGGGGGAAGGTAATGGAATGAGAAGATACGTGCAGCAAGATCCATGTTTAGAGACTCACTCACTCACTATTCCCTATCCTCACCTGTTTATCATCATGGCCTGACAGAACAGACATCCAGTCCCAAAGTTTCTCTCAGTTACAGTCATGTAAATTTGGAGAAACACTACAGAGCTAAAATATCTGCACCTGTGCAGAGAACAACTAACTTGCCTTCAGGCACATGTGCATTAAGGTGCTCTTAAGATCATTTCCGTTTCGCTTGCGAACTGTATTTCTCATTCTTTTGACCTCATCCTGCTTTGACATAATGAAATAGAAATGGCCATCAAAACAGCTCACTCTGCTTTGCTGCCTAAATGCAGCAACTCTCATTTAGGCATTGATTCTGAGATCGTGCCCCTTAGAAATCAAATGGCTTTGACTTCATTCAATTATGACAATTAAATACAATCTCTCAGCAACTGCCTGTTCACAACCTGTTTACTGTAAAGCTGTGGGCAAAGCCAAGAAAGAGTGCTTATTGCTCAGATAAATTATCTATCACTGCAAGTAGCTAAGACAATGTATATAATTTGGCACCTGGCAGTTGCCTCTGTAATATTGTATTTGTTTCCTCTTAGGAAGTAAAGCCGTCGGTTTATTAGTTTTACATCACCTTGACAAGTTTCAAAGATATAGTGTCATCTCATCGCACTATGAGGCTGCTGGGAATTTTTAACGAGACAGCATAAAAATTGCAAAAGAAAAGTTTACTAGCTGCAAAAAATATGAATTCAAAAATGTATCCTAAAATTTGTATACAATTAAACTTCCAACAGTACGTTAGGTATCTTGTATCACCATATAATATATGTAACATTTGCTCTATTGAAATAAAATAACTACTCAACTCACAAGTGTCAGAGTCTGATATTTAAATGAGACTTCCTATTTCTTCCAACGCAACCAAGTCAAAAATCTAACCCTGTAAATTGTAAGCACTGGTCCTATGTCCCCCAGAGAGAAAAGTACATTTCTGCCATTTCAGAAAAGAACAAAGGGAAGCTGAAAGCTGACCGGGGGAACAGAGTAACAGCTACTAAAAAAAAAAAAAAAA
>VZTV01041905.1:0-14460 GCA_013400875.1 Anhinga rufa | reverse complement strand
TTTTAAACTGCCACATTTCTTTTTCCACAATTGTAGATCCTTTCTCCTACCATCCATAAAATTACTTAAGATGACTAACATAACATCAAAGCAGAGCTGAAAAATCAAAATAAGAAAACTCACCAAGCATGCCAGGTGGAAAGGCCAGAGCAGGAAGCCAGACCAGACTTTGGGAGACATACGGAAAGCAAACTGTCATTAGAGGGTGTGAGCAATGTGATGGGAGGGAAGCAGTGCAATGTGAAGAGGTGCAGGCTGCACCATAGGGCCTCCCATCCCCTGTGGAGGAGATGTGCAGTAGCCATGGAGGGCAGACACAGAGTGGGATGAGACACAGACTGGGATGAGGGCTTAGGGGGACCACTGGGGGCTGCTGCCATAGACAGGAGAAGCACTGCAGGAGCTCAACCAAATGGAACAATGGGAAAATGAGGAATCAGGCAGGGTCAAGGAGATGAACAGTTAGGAAAGCCCCCCGTGAAGGTGCTGAGTAGACAAGACTACTTGCTTCAGACCTCAAATGGGCTAACTCATACCTTGAGACAAAGGGAAAACACCATGGTTAACATTGACAGTAAAATTAAATTAAATGAAATTAGAAATAAATGAAATTAAAGTAATCAAATCAAATCAAATCAAATCCAGAACAATCTAGAAGAATATTCTATTTAAAATCCTTGTAACCTAGACAGAATTTACTAGGTAACAAAACAGAGGAGACACTGTTTTTTAAAGAAATACAAATGAAACTACATGCTTTCCGATTCAAAGACTACCTCTGGAGGAAGAGAACTTTCACTCTCCAGGTAAGCAAATCTTTCCTAAAAGAGAGTAAACACATTTTTGCTCTCACATTGACTCCAAACAGGGCTATGTCCCTGAGAGTTTATGTTGTCCTTCCCCCAAAACTATACACCAGTCTCCACAAGCTTTGCCTCACTCACATACCTAGACCACCATGTCTGCATCATTTCCACTACTTACTTTTTTATAGTTGATATCTTCAGGAAACCAAAATTTCTTTGTGCATAAGATGCAGCTGTGATTATCAGTATATTACAATAAAATGAAAACAAGACAGTGAATGCTAATTGTGAAATAGTGCATGCAGCTTTCCAGATGGTGTTAGATTTCTTTCAAAGAGAGAGAAAAATAAGCCAAAACAAATGAAGAAAGTTTATCCATAGAGGAACTGGACTGCTAATATAACTCTGATTTCATGTTTATACTTCAACCTTATACCATGTACTCAAGGCTTGGGTCAACATAAGAGTTAATAATACCTACAAACCTTATTTGATAACTTTCATTCAGTGAAATATTCTAAAAGTCGTGTGCAAGGTAGCAATTCTTGCTATTTAAAAACTCTTAGAAAAAATAATTTGCAAAATTTTTACTTATACTTCCATCTTTGAATACATGCTCCTACTACTTTTGCTGAGGTAGAGTTTGAAGTGAAGTTTAAGATTAGGCCAAATGGAGACTGTCATGCATACGCTACACTGCTGTACACAAGATCTCAAATTATATTATGAGCTTCTATAATAGGTATAAGACTGAGCTAGAAGATTGTGTTGAGCTGTATAGTTTATGTATTCTGCAATGTAAACATGTTCAGATTATCTAGAATGATAGTTCAGTAATTTCAGCACAAGATGCCAAGTTTTCAAAGGGTTTCCATAGCTGCACCTGCAATATTTTTAAGGCATATGTTTGTACTTGGGGGAAGAAGACTAAATAGTCAGACATATGTGTGTGTGTGTCTGTGTGTGTATGTATCTTTTAATTTATGTAAAACCAGGTTGTTATACTCCAACCAAGAAAAACTAAGATGAACCTTCCACAATTCAAACCAGAATTACTCCCTTTATTATGGAATAGCAAAGGATTTCACTAGTACAAATAAAAGCACTGAATAATTTGCATCCTGGGAGATATCTAAGTGGTATTGAGATTAATTGCTCCAGTACAAGCCAAGCACATACTGGGCAGCATTAGGAGGATCTCAGGCATCAGGCTGAGGAAAGAGAGCCTGGGGGTCCCCAGCACTAGAGACGTGTCCATAAATGAGCATAGGAGGTCACCGATGTAGTTACAGAGCAGGAGCACCTGGCATACAAGGAGGGGCTGAGGGATGAGCTTTAGTTCAGCCTGGTAAAGAGAAGAGGAAACAGAGGGCTTATATAATTACAGGACATAAGTTGGGAGGCTGGAAGGGCCCCAGGAGATCTCCAGTCCAACTGTCTGCTCAGTCAGGGCTGGCTAGAGCAGCTTGCTCAGGGCTTGTCACATTTGGAATAGCTTCAAAGGTGGAGATACTATGAACTGTCCATGCAGCTTGACCGCAGACCACACTTCTGGATAGATTTTTCCTGATATCTAAGGAAATTTCTCCAACACGGCAGTTAAGTGGTTGTAGACAGTACTAAGATGTTTCCATACCCATGCCTTCTTAAAGCCAAGAAGACTTCAGTGGGACTTAATAGCATATACAAGGACTGTAGGTCCCTTTTACCCTAAACTTGTCTTTCTAACATGTCTACATAACCTTGGAGGGAGCCAAAAAGCCCTAAAGTCGGGCGTGAACTTCTACTACGAAAATAGTAAAACTTTTGTATCAGTTGGCAAAGGTGGTAGACGCTGCATCACGACTACGTGTGCAATTTTTTCAGTGGGCCCCATGTGAGCATGACCTATATCAATCAAAACATTTCACTTTGCACAGGTCTTCACAAGCTGAAAGAGTCATGAAAGAACCATATCTCCACCAGGATTTTTGCATTTGACATAAAATATTTTTCTTACAGGAGTCTGGCATGCACCATTACAGAACATCTTGAAGTTCATTAGTTTGTGTTTTTTCAGGGCTGATTTATGAATGTGTGATATGCCAACTCACAGGAAAATGATTATGCCAAAACAGGCTTCAGACTGGAGCAAAAGGCTTACAGGGAGCACAGTTTTCTTTCTTGAATGTAGTCACTGTGGAAAGGAAAGAGGAGGATATGATCAGAGAAAAATATATGGGAATTTTTAGTGGAAGACAAAAAGGAAAATGTCTATATTTTCAGTCAGGCCTTTAATGAAGTGTTATATAATCTCTTCGCTCCTTCATCACTGAAGCACTCTAAGAGGTAGACAGGAACATGAAGGAGTGGATAAGATAGTTGTACCTGTGGTCCCTGATAGGACAGAGGGCAGAAGCATTACTACAAGGCTAACCAGTTAAATCTAGCCATTGGTGGCAGCAGCCCAGCATGTCATTAAATTAGATAACGAGTTTGAATGTGACAGCTTTCTGAGGGATGTGGCTTATTTTGCTTCAAAAATCTTTATTTCTTTTCCAGGCTCAGGACTGCTAAGCATGCCATACAGATATAGAATATATATAAATTCTTACAAGGTTTAAATAAGGCCTCTCACAAAAATGTTCTTCTCAACAATTCACAGCAGTGGGAGAAAGTTGCTGTACAAAATGTTTTGAGACAGATTCCCATGCACAAACACATGCTGGCAGGGTCTGTAGCTGGTGATATTTATCAACTCTAATGGTCAAAGTCACTTACAGAGAAAAATTAGGCAAAAAAGGACTGGGGTGGGGAGAGAGAGAGAGAAGAAAGTCCTGGGGTGTCCTCAGAGGAACATCCTCCCACGTATAGGTGTCCTCCATCATGCAGTAGGTGATATACCTCAAAACACTTTCCCATATTACCACTAGAAGTTTTCATCAGTCCTTGTTGGCTTTTCGTGTTTATGCTGCTGTTACTTCTGGCAGGAGCATGCTCTGGTGTGGGCAAGTACTGCATGCCTGGCAGGCTGTTGAGCTTTTTGCAGGCGTATTACTGAGACTACAAATGAAAGCCAGAGATGCAGCTGCAGAATAGTGGAAGAGGGGAATGAATCTCATGCCATCACCAACCACTTCCTATGAGTACCTGCCACAACAACAGCACAGGGGTGGGCATGTGCAAGGCCATGAGACCAATGACATATCCACAGCAGTGTGGGAATAATACAGGAAAAATACTGCACTGGAGGCTCTGGGAAACACTCTCCCTATAGCCGGGGTGAAAGGGAGCTGTGACCAGAAAGCAGCTGTGGGGTTGCAGGTCAGAGCACCCAAGGTGCTGAGCAGCAAAGCTGCACCAGTTTCAGAGGGATAAGGGGATGGTTATGAAGCTGCTGCCATTAAAACCCACAGGGCTGTCTGCCTCTGGCATCCATGTAAATCAGTGAGGAACAAAGGGTACTCAGCCTATAAAATGCTTCTGGCTTGGGCCTCATCAAGGTAGTAGCTTCCATCAGTTCTGCATCTGATTAGGTTAGATCAGCTCATTAGCAGAATGCTAGCACGTGTTGTCTACTGATACCACTCCTTATCTATTGCAAATATGTACACAATCTACAATCCAGATTCTGTCTGTAGGTCAGCTTTTGAGCACAGAACAGACTCTTCCGTACAAGTCTATTTTGTGTCTAGGTCACTTCTGCAAAACAAGGAGAAAGGAACAACAATAAAAATAAAAGATAAATTCTACAGAGACAAGAATCAAAACAAAGGATGAAAAAAGGAAAAATTATTTGTTCAGTAACTTCCCCAGAACTAAATCATGATAAGAAAAATTCAATTACTTATGGAGTCCAACATGAACAGGGGAAGTTGAATAGTGATGTGCACGGTTAACTTGAATAGCCTGAAGCTATTTGATGAAAAAATAACTCTTGCTTCAAAACATTTTTTCCCCAAAATATCCATTTGAGATTTATCTGTCTGATGAAGAGATATGTGACAGAAAAGTTTATTTTCAGGAAAGGAAGTTTCCTCATCAGTACGATATGTGATAAATGAGGATTGAGCTAAACAGAGAAAAGCCTTCTGCACCAACAAGGGGATGAAATCAGTTTGGATACAAAAGCTTTCATGTAATTATCTCCCATGTAAGGGAGATAATTTCATGAATCTGATGATACTTCAACTTGAGCAAATGAAGGCTCAAAAGAGCCGCTGTAGTGCATGCTGCATGTGAGCGCTAAGAGCCAAAGTTACCAGCAGAATCCCACAAGTATTTGTATCTTTAAAGATCTATCCATTTGCATCCATTTTTACTCTGTCTTGTGGACAGTAACTCAGTATCTGAACAATACCTCTTGCCTGCAGAAAATAACATTTAAAAATATTTGTACTGTAATAACTAGCTGTCCAACAGATCTCTCCTGGTAAAAGCAACCATCAACCAAAAGCAACCACAATATAAAACCAGCAACTGTGAAGCAAGAATGCCTAACTGAGAAAGAGTAGTTACAAAGCAGCACATGCCAAAATGGATGCCTTCCCCACAGAAAGGCTTTTTCAAAATGCCATCACTTCATCAGATCCTGGTAGTACTAAACAGGGTCCCTGGAACAGGCTCCCCAGGGAAGTGGTCACAGCACTAAGCCTGTCAGAGTTCAAGAAGTGTCTAGACAATGCTCTTAATCATATGGTTTTTAGTTTTAGAGAGTCCTGAGAGGAGCAGGGAGTCAGATTTGACAATCCTTATGGGTCACTTCCAACTTGAAGTGAATCTAGGTGAATATGCCTGGAGATCGTCATGCCATCAGTATTGCAGGGTAATAAAGCTAGGTCTTGAGGTAAACATAGTCTGCTGCTCTTGGCTCTAAACCGTGTTTGAGAGCATTTATAATACAGTGTTGCCTGCTGGGTTAAACATGTGCTTAGATTGTAAACTAGTGGGTTTGAAGGACATACTTTTGAAAGCAGCCGCTGTTAAGCTGACTCAAGGTTTTACTCTCCTTACCATTCCACTCTTCTCAGGTCAAAGTTTCCTAGCCTAAGCACAGAAAAGATTCTTCTCTTTAACCAGTGTCCATACTAAAGAAATTTTCATAAAACCTTTATTGCCTTGTACCCCGCTTAGACTAAGAGAAGCAAACCTCTGCTTGGAGAATTAAGTCACATTAAATCAAAACATCCAGGGCCTGCAAATATTTATATTTGCTAGCATCTCAGCATTCAGAAAACAGGTATGTAATTTTCAGCTAGCTCCCTTTATATCACACAGTGAGATGTATGTGTTGTCATCCACAGAGTTTCTAATAGCTAGACTCGGTGTGTGTACACAGCAGCAGATGTTACAAAAATCTGTTACGGAAAATAACTGCTGAGTGGGCTAACCAAAAATCTGCAGAACTCTGTTAAAGACTGGGAGAGGGAGAAGGGGAAGACCAGGAAGAGATCAGCAAGAACTGGTGAATTTGTACCCAAATTATAGTGAGAAACCACAGCCAATGTTAAGTGTGAGAGGGAATCACTTTCACAGCTATCAGATCTAAAATAGGCAAAAGTGATTACAAAATAAATAATCACAATTTAATAACACCCATGTACCACTTGTAAATCAAAACCTAGCCATGATCAGAGTCTGCAATATTTGTAAAGGGAAGAACATTAAGCCCTGAAGGAGCCATTTAAACCATTTTCAAGGAAAGAATCAAATAGGATTGATGGTTTAAATGAATTAGTATATTCAGAGTCATCAGCAAAATTAGTGTAATTGATATGGACACTGGGAGAGAAGGTGCCTCTGCAGGAGAAGCATGTAAGGAAATTAAGAGAGGGCAGAGGAAAGGAGCTGACAGGGAACAAGTGATGAACTGGATCATCTTTCTATTTCCTGACATCCCCACTGTAGTCTCCTTGCCCTCTCTGCTGCCCTGTGGGAGCTTCATCTGCCAATAGCCACAGCAGAAACAGCCACAAGCATGTGGCTGAGGGGAAGTCTCACTCACAGGTATCTGCTCAGACACGGGTGCTCCTGCCCCGAGGGCACCTGGACACCCTGCCCTGGTCCTGGGAGAGCCAGCTCCACTGCCAGCCCTGGTCCTCCATGGCCACTGTGAGCAACACTGTGTTTCTGCCAGCTCCTGCTTGCAGCCCCCCGACCACTCCTGCAGCTGATAGGGTCACTCAACCTTGCACATATGTTTCCCATGTCTCCAGCGCCTACTCTGCACCACAGCTGCTCATCTTCACAGTTGTCCTGCTCTCAGACCACCTCTTCCTCTCAGACACACTTCCATGAAATGCCATTACACCAAACTCAGTTTTTTCTGTAGTCTGCTGAAGCCTGACAGGGCATGACTGTGCTTTCATGGGTGCAATTTACAATTACACCCACAAGAAATGCAAGGTGGTGAACTTACAGCTCCTAACATAATGTTAAATAATTTAAAACTTTTTTTAAAAGTTAAACATCTAACTTTATTTTCCATGCCTCCATTTTATATAAGCCTGGGGTGGCAAGTAAAAGGCAGTGTGGTAGGTAGGATATCCTTCTATATTTTACAAGACAAAAAACAATTAAAAGAGTAAGTGGCAGCTATATTGTAAGTGTTCAGTGTACAGAGGTGAGACTGCTTTCTTCAGAACCAGCACTACAGAATCACAGAACGGCAGGGGTTGGAAGGGACCTCGAGAGATCATCTCGTCCAACCCTACTGTGTGAGCAGGCACACCTAGAGCAGGGGGCACAGGACCGCGTCCAGGCGGGGTTTGAATGTCTCCAGGGAAGGAGACTCCACAGCCTCTCTGGGCAGCCTGTTCCACTGCTCTGGCACCCGCACAGGAAAGAAGTTTTTTCTCATGTTTAAGTGGAACTTCCCGTGTTCCAACTTGTGCCCGTTGCCTCTTGTCCTGTCGTCGAGCACCACTTAAAAGAGTTCAGTCCCATCCTCTTGACACCCACCCTTCAGATACTTCTAGGTATTGAGAAGATCCCCCTCAGTCTTCTCTTCTCCAGGCTGAACAAACCCAGGTCTCTCAGCCTTTCCTCATAAGGGAGATGCTCCAGTCCCCTCATCATCTTGGTAGCTCTCTGCTGGACTTGCTCCAGCAGCTCCCTGTCCTTAAACTGGGGTCCTACAGACAGACTCACAACAAGACACAACAGAGAGGCTTTTGAGTGTGATAGGAATTGCATCATTTAGAATCGTGAACCAATGCTGGGGTCAGCATGGTTTTGAGGTTGCTTGATTTTGCCATCCAGGCTAGAGTGACCACGGAGGTTATTTCTGGGGGGCAGTGGGAGATTGTACCAGGCAAATGGAACCATGCAGTGAATCCCATCAATCTTCTGAAAGTAGCAGGGATGGTAACATATGAAATGAAAAACAGAAGTAAAAAACAAGACGTTGTTCTCACATTGTCACAAAGCTTCCCTGTTAACTTCAGCTGTCATATTTATGCTAAAATCAAAGACATAGAAAAGGTCAGAGAAATTGAACTACTACAACTCTTCCTGTGGGTACAGTGGGTGGAATAGGAACAATAATTAGCTAGAGGTCACAGTTGTGTGGCATATGGCTTTTACAAACAGGTAGATTTGTTATTTAATATGTTGTGAAGAAATAGTTGTCTCGTTAGAGGAATCCTGCTGACAGCTTCTAGTAGGACATCCTGTCAACAAGATTGTGGGCAATTTTGCCATAAACCTTTGGCTACAAATAATGCATAACTATTGTGCCTGTCAGGTATGTTGCATGCTCATGGGACTAGAAATAGCTCTCAGGGCATTTGACTGCAGCATGGCAAGACTCTGCCATGTTGCCCACAGGAAAGTCCCCTTTTTGTATTATCTGTTTCCAGCATTGGCATTAGATGCCTGTATACAACAAGGAGCCTCGCATTCCCAGGGGTCTTTTGGTACAAGCAGTGTATAAATGGATCACAACGGACACCAGCTGGTTAACTATATGGAGCAGGTCACAGGTCACAGAAAATAATAGGTGTCTAGCATCACAGGACTCCTTAGTACCCAGGATTATAATCCGGCTGTCTAAAGCACGAGTGACAGGTACTCTTATTTCTGCTTTGCAAGAACAGCATGTTTAATCCCAGAGAGGAAGAGAAAGAGGGTCATTCTTAGAAAACAAATCGTTTTTCCTTAGACATACACTACCATCAAAAACAAATTGAGATACCCTAAATAAGCTTTTCTAGGTGAGGAGCTCCAGGCAACTGTTGCACCTCCTGCCAAGTTATGTATGATCTGTGAGGAATACAAATACTACCTTTGGATAAAATAGCGGCTGAAAGTTTTGGATATAATCCACTCAATGCACAAAATGTAAAGGATGGGGTTACTAGCCTGCATTAGTCTCCTTTCTTTATGCTGACCTCATCTTTTCATTGTTAAAAATAGCTGCAAATATACACATACATACCTGAAAGAATGACTGATTTATGTTTAAAGGAATATTATCATCTCTCTAAACTGCCTCACATCAAAGAGCTCTTTTTATTACTGCCCTTTTACTGGCATTTTCTGTGTAGCAGCTGAATAAATTGAATCAGTAAAAGTGCAACTGGCAGCAACACCATTCCTTCCTATTAACACAGGAGTTGTTCAGCTCACACCATTTGACAAAGTGGGGAACAGCCTCACAGCCAGCTCTGCAATGTCAGATGTGGTGGTTGGTATACCTTTGTTTAGAGCAAGGGCACACTGCTGGCTTGCAGTGGGCAATGCTAATGGCCTCACTGCACCACAGGGTACCATCTCACACTAACTCCGCTGCTCATAACTGCGCCTCCCGTTGTAGTTGTGAGATGGTCATCGTGAAATGCTCCACAGCAGAGCAAGCTGGTTAACGCCAGACATCCCAACCTGGTGGGGAGACAGGCGGCAGAGACCTTCTTCCTCCTTCTTTTTTCCTTACATTTTCCTCTTTTCAGCAAATTCCTAGTGCCTACATACTTGCTCAGTAGTTGAGACTCAAAACAAGCCTCAGAAGCCAATGTGCTGATGCCAAAATGCAAGAGCTGAGCCCAAAAGGAAGGCAGGGGCTGGCTGAGGCTTGCAGCATGGGCTTGGTTCCTGGAGGAAAGCAGTCTTACATTTTGTCCTGGCCTCCCCAGGTTTAATTGCAGTGGAGGTGGGTTTGGTGCTTTTGCCCTTTGTGGGTGGTAACGCGCAGAACAGCAGGTTGTACTTCAGTGACTTGCATACATCAGTGAGGTCTGGGAGTTTTAAAGGTTTTTTTTTTGTTATCCTCTGATATAGCAGCTGCTGTAAAGTCTTTGTTAAAATGTCTACACCAGGGGTTGTACTGTGGGAAACTATGTTACCCTAGAGGAAAAATGTCCAAGCCTTTATTTAGCTAATTTTCTACAGAAAAGTAAAGAGTTGTTTTGTTTTTTTTTTTTTAAATATATTAATTCCATGAAGTGGTTTTTCTCACTTGCTTCCAGTATTTTAGCCACAATGATGAGGCATGATTAAAATGGAGAATAAGTAAATCCTGCACATATAATTCTGTGATTTAAGGACTAATGCTGAGGAAAAAATGGTATGTTTTTTTTCCATGCTCAAGTGGCCCAATTAACAGATGAGTTCTACATAAGGTCACACTGCCCTCTGCTGAAATACAAAGCCCTACATGAAAAAATAAACAACATTTTAAAAAGTCCAAACTGGCATAAGAATAACACAATTCCTTTTGAACATATAAATGATAAAAATAGTTTTGAAATGGTATTTGGGACCTTAGGCTTCCTTCCCTTGACAGTAATGTAGTTGGGAACCATTTTGATTCCAACTTTGTTGTTCTGCTATATAAACTGTGCAGCATGGCTCATGGTAAAACCCTCAGAAAGCATTGCTGACATTACTGATGCAGACATAAATGCTAGTGGAAATGTCTTTCCCATACATAGACAGAGGAAAGAAATGGTAAACTGGTGGCAGTCTTTCAAAATAGGCAGTAGAAAGCCCCAAAACTTGATTTTTATCAATGTTCTCTAGATTATATCTATATTGATTTAGTGTTTAATCTTGCCCTTCCATTGGAAGAGGAAGGGTTAATAATAAGTATAATTTTGCTGACTGCCTTTTTTCTTAATGGGTGTGGGAAACCACGATGACTAAGAACAGAATAGAGAAGAATATCTAATGGATGTTTAAGGCTCAACTAATGTCGACTAATGAGCTGTAGATATTTGACATCTGGAGAAAAACTGATATGGGAGGAAGAACCTGGAACAGGCAAGGAAGAAAGGAGTCAGATGGAAACAGCCTCTTCTGATATGCTGTGCCAGGAAATGCATGGGGCCTGAGCCTCTGCACAGTATTTGAAGAAGATACATAGGCACTGGGTTAGGAATAAACAACTCCATAGTGTCTGCTATGGCATTTTTTGAGGAGGCTGCTATTGCAATTATCATCTGGCACCAAATATACCAATGCAGTTGCTGTCCTCTGTCTCCATCTGTACCTTTCAATCTGATACTGAATTTTAGAGTCCAGACTAATAGCCGTTACTTTAATGGAAGCATAGCTTCAAAAGATAAAAATCTATCCAGCACAGAAAACCAGACTCCTATGCCCCAACCAAGTTCAATTTCTCCTAGTTTTCAATGCATTGTTGCCATATTTTATTTAAGAGGCAACACCTTCATAGGTTTTGTTGTGTTTTTAATTACAATGTAAAATGGAAAGAGACCTATGGCAGAGCTATCTGAGAACATCTTTGCTGGTTGATTGAACCGTGATCCTCAGTCATGCTGAGAGACAGCCTCAGATTTTACTCAACAGCCTGCTCAAAGGTTTTTGTTTGAAGATGGACATCTGTTGGAGATTTTCAGTGGGGAACATCTGGAATTTAATGCTCAAGATGGAGTGGGAGCTAAAAGGCAAGAAAAATCTCTTCTTCAGTAATTTGTGTTGTCTCTTTTAATTGTTCCTTCATTTTCCCAGTGCTTCCATCCAAGATACTCTTTCATTTGTGTTCACAACAACCCACGCTTTATGTTTCTTAATGTGAAGCCCAGCAGATAGCTTCAACTAAGGTCACCCAGAGGTTATTCTAATTCCCTCTATTGAGATTTCAATTTAGAGTCTCATATTAACCCATTAATTAAAGTGACCCCCTCTTTTTTGTAGCAGCTTCACCTTAATCAGTTAATGTGGTGGCAAGGATGCCTTTGTTGCTTTGCCTGGCAGGGAGATCTTGTTAAGAGGATGCAATATCTGCTGGACAGGTGCCAAGTAGTAAAGCAATATGAGATCCCTGCCATTTGGCACTGTCTCTTCTGGGTCCAAGCATACTGGAGTTGCAAACACCCCAGCAAGCAATTGCTCCTCCCAGACTGGCTCCTATCAGCTCGCTGTTACAGGCTGTAGCTGAGACAGACCAGAAACACCTTTTGCAAATAAGCTCAAGCCTCCCAGGGCCTGAGATACCCTGCCGTAAAAGGCTCAAGAAAGTTGTGCTTCAGGAAGCCCCACTGCAAAATATTTCACTTCAGAAATATTTGGCTACAGATTCTCTATTATTTCTGGGCTGCTCAGCCACATCCTTTCTCTCACCAGCTGCTAGCTTCAGCCAAGGAGGTGTGACACCTCTGCTTCTCTTGTGGGAGCTTGTATATGTTTCCTCTGAGCGTGAAACCACAATATGCACAGGAGGGCTTTTTCTGTATCTGTTGTCAGTGCTTGTAAAATGAGTAGGGGTAGGTTTTGTTTTTGCATGCCATAGTGCTTCTTGTTTCATGAGCATTAGCTAACTGGAGGTACAAAAATGCAACTTCTGTCAGTCAAAGTATTCAGTAGCCTCATGCTAATCTTTTCTTGACCAATTTCCTTCATAACAGAACTTCCCTTTTTCTGGTAACATCTCAGGGAAATTGATTTTGATAGCAAGTATATTCAGCTGCCTGCATTTATTTTTCTATAGCGGGTACCTTTTGATCTAAGTATCTGTTAGGATGAGAGCATGCATTACTCTCTATCTGAATCAGGGGTGACAACTGTGTTGAAAGCTGGAGTAATTGCTTCTCTGCAGCTCTGCAATGAATTATGCTGTGGCATGACAGAGGAAGGAAATCAGTAGCTGCTGTATTGTTTTGTTTGCGCTGCCACTGCCTTGGCCTAATACACTCTGTTCCCTGGCCCCTTTTACGGAAGAGCTGTTTCCTGCATGAGAACCCATTCCTGTTTGTGATATACTTCATCGGAAAAAGAAAAATCATACCAGCATTTACAGACATTTCTTCCCTAAACTCATCCTCTTCCATGATGAGTCAGCTCTCTTTCTGGGTATTCTGTGATACCTCCACATTTTCTCTGGGACAGTCTCTACACACCCAATGAAAGAAGCTTTCTGGATGAACTTTGGCTACTTGGCTGGAAATTAAACTATTTATATATATATAATTGCTGCCTTGGATTTCAAAACCAATCCTGAAGATCTGGGCACCCCATTCCTAATGCATTATGCATGCACATGTGGACTGCATTTTCTTGGTACTAGTATAATTGGCTATCTTCCAAAAAAAGATGTACAATTGTATCCATGCAACTCATCTGTCTCACATGAGAAATAAGCCGTACTATTGCAATTGTATCAATGCTAGGGAAAATGCAGGCAAATCTGCAAAAGAGTCAGTGAACAAACACAAAACTCTCACTCCTCCCTACCCACTGTTAAATTGGGAAAGAGTTTTGATGGTTTTTTTTGTCTCAAAAATCTCACTGATGGCTCCTGTGCATGTAGTTGGGTTCGTTAATTGTATAAGGAGCTTTACACATCCAATATAAGAACTTGGTTTGCAAGAAGTAGAAGTTAAAGCAAGAGTTAACAGACTACAAAAAGAAAAGCAGAATTATACACTCTCTTTAGGTACAAACTGCCAAATCACTTCTGCAATGATTCTCATGAACGAAAAAACACACTTACATTCAAACACTTGTTCCTATGACCTTAAGCTCCTGTAGCTGATAATTCACAGCTTTTCCCCCCATTTATGGGATGACAACTTAAAAAAATTACAAAGATGTCAAGGGTAATGACTGTCTTTAGAGATCCAAGGAATTGCCTGCACCTATATTGTTGTGTCTCTGCCAATGAGAAATGTCATCTCACTTTGTNATGTCATCTCACTTTGTACTTTCATATTTCAGGGATATTCTAGCAAACGGCATGTCTCTGTTCAACTTTATTACTTTTGCAAAACATTTCTGAGAATTCTTAGTGTTTACAATCAAGACACAGAGTGCTCGAGTCTTTTAAGTGCTTGATCAGAATATGGTTAACTATAGATGGTGTGTTCACATATGGTTGTAGTGTATGTACCCACCTGCGAGAGGGAAGACATGATTTTGACTCAAATTTATAACACACTTCGGTGCTAACAAGAGCATTTGCTTCCCTATTAAACTCTGTGTTGAGACTTTGCATCCTGCGGCCGTCCAGCCACAACCTTCCTTAATAACTTCAGTATAGATTCCGGACAATTTGCAATGTCATTTATCCTTTCATAGATACTGAACACCAGGCTTTCACAGGCACAGAGGGGAACTGTTTGCACACAAAATATTTTTGTAATTTTAGGGCCTACTTTGGGAAATATATTAATACAGTTATTTACACACTCATGTATTAAACACATAAATCTAGAAACTG
>VZTV01041904.1:0-21185 GCA_013400875.1 Anhinga rufa | reverse complement strand
AAAAACGTGCAGATGTGGCACTTGGGAACATGGGCACATGGGCATGGTGGTGTTGGGTTGACGGTTGGACTTGATGATCCTAGAGGTCTTTTCCAACCTTAATAATTCTATGATTCTATGAATCTATGAAATTGGGCTGGAGGTGACCTCAGGAGGTCCCTGTCCAACCTCCTGGTTGAAGTAGGTCACCTCTGGGGTCAGAACAGGCTGCTCAGGGCTTGATCTGGATGGAACTTGAAAAGTTCCAAGAATGGATATGGTGCAACCTCTCTGGGCAACCTGTGTCATGGCTGGGCTGTTCTCATGGAGGGAAAGCTGCTCCTTACCTTCAACCTGAACCTCTCTTGTTTCAGCTGAGGCCTCTTTTCTTCCCCCCAGGTGCCTCTCAGGGTTCATGACTCTTATTGGGGTGAAGACATGCAGTCCTGGATAATACAATACCCCACTCAAGGCGAACATTGCCTGAGCTGAACACGGGAGGTTCATGTCCCTGTGGGAAACAGCAAATGCAACTGGACCTCTACTTAAGGCAGCTATTGCCTCACAGATGGTTGTAGGCTGATTAAGTGTTCAGGCAACACAGACTCAGACCCTTTTTCATACTATGCAGGCTACTAGACATACTGTAGCCTCTTCCATTCCAAGTCCTCAAATTTTGTGCCCCACTGGTCTAG
This sequence comes from Anhinga rufa, assembly GCA_013400875.1. NCBI lineage: Eukaryota > Metazoa > Chordata > Aves > Suliformes > Anhingidae > Anhinga > Anhinga rufa. The sequence continues at coordinate 20,511 of VZTV01041904.1, read as the reverse complement.
ATGGGCCTGGGTGAATCGAACCAGGCACAGAAAACAGTTTCCCAATTTTTGGTCTTCCACTAATCAGTCTAATAACTGTCTCAGTATTATCTGGTCTTGGCACCACAGTTCTGGTGCCTGGAAATGCAGATTCAGTAATAAAACACATTCCCGGCTCCCTGATGGGACTCAAATTTGGTGGTCCAGTGGTAATCAAAGCTGTCAGGGATCTTTGAGCATAGGTCTGGATGGACTTCCCATCTGTTGGGGCACCACAGAGGAGGTAGAAAAAGCTGTGGGTAGGTTGTTGATAAATGGCCCGCAAAACCATCCTCTAGGAGTAAACAATACAACATATTTCTAATCACCATGGATGCCCACAGGCCTATTTGAAAATGGTGCCTGGGCATTAAAAGGTCATTACTGGATCTGCAGACCACACATACAGGCAATTGCCCAAGAGTTGGACTGGGGTGTGTAATGTGGGGCTCATCCACTCCTTGTTTTTTCTGCTCCCAGGGACTGAAGGTGATGGGCTGGGTGTTAAGGTGTATGATGATCTCAACAGATATCAGTGGTCTACTGATACCTCTTGAATGGGTGAGAGTGGTCAAACCTGGGGCAAGGACGAGCGGACTCCCCAACGTATCATACAACATTATGGACCTGCCACCTGGAACCCCAACAAATGGGTTAGTGGTGCTCAAGAGCCTATCTACAATCTAAATCACATTATCTGGTTGCAAGCTGTCCTAGAGATTATTACCAACTAGACGGCCCGTGCCCTTGACTTATTGGCAGACCAAACCACACAAATGTGAACAGCAGTATTCCAACATCGCACGGTTCTCAGTTACCCTCTAGCTGAAGAAGGAGGTATTTGTGGGAAATTAAATGATTCTAACTGTTGCCTAAAAATTGATGATAGCGGTAAAAATGTTAAACAAATTACTGCAGGAATACGGAAGCTGGCCCATGTTCCTGTCCAAACATGGAAAGGCTGGGAGATTGATGTGTTCTCCTGGCTCCTGGGCGGCCCATGGGCTAAGCAGATCCTATTTTACTTGTTATGTGGCTTTGTCACGCTGTTTTTTTTACCATGTATCATTCCATGTTTTGTACACTTAATTCAACAAGTTGTAACTGATATGCAATTCGTAACCACTGTTTCACCTGACGGAGTTAAACAAACGTGCACTGTACGTTGAACCACGCTGTCGGAAGTATGGATTGTATGAAATGCTTTTTTCTGGCTTTTTCTATATAACTACCTTTTCTCAAAACCTCCATGGGTCCTGAAGCAATCTTTGAGCCACAGGGTGGTGTGGGAGACTGAGCTTTGTAGTGTTTGTCTCAAAGGATTGCAGCCCCTCTGGCTGCTGAATACCACGGCCAGGCCATTGTCACGATAAGGAGCAGAGGTGGAGGAAGGGGCACCTCGCTGAGGAGAATGTGCTTAGGCATGGGCAAGCACCCCTGCCTGCTGGGAGCGTGCGCATGATCAGGAGACAACGGCGTGCCCTCCATGGGACAACCAAGTGCACTCCATGGGACCAGCATGCTGGGACTGGGAGCTTGGTGGGAATGGAGGACGTGCTGTCGCCTAAGAAACAACATCCCTGAATAATCCCTGGAGGCCCTCTAAAAGGACTGCACCACTCAACGGGGGGACTCCCACCACTGCGGTACGGACTACGGGCCACCGGAACGCTGCCAGACCCATGGGGTGGCTATGCTTGCAACTCTATCCCGACTGCTTGCTTGGTTTCTGCCCTTTGTTCTATTCTGTCCTATCACTATTATTGTTCTCTTTTGTAATAAACGTTGTTTAGGCCGTACAGCATTTGACCTCATTTGTGTCTTAACCTTGCTCTTGGGATCATATCGAACCTCCTCCCGAAGTTCGGTCAGGACACTTACCTTCAACCTGAACCTCTCTTGTTTCAGCTGAGGCCTCTTGTCTTCCCCCCAGGTGCCTCTCAGGGTTCAGCGAGGGCCAGCACCTCCCCAGGGAACTGAGGGGTACAACGTTGCTGCCTTGCCAGGGCCTGTCCGCCATCCCAGCCAGGGAGCAGGGCAGGGGAGCCAGGCAGCTCCAGCTCAGGGTGAGCTTTGATGTTGCTAACACCATCCCTGCATGCCTGGGCAATGTTCATGATGTCCTCTTTTGTAGACTGCCCCTGCTTCCAGCTCCTGCATGCTGCCTTTTAGTGTAGGAGCCCCATCATGAATTCCCAGTTTAGTTAAACCCGTCTCCTGATAGATCCATATGTTTTCCTGAGTTCTGGGATGGACCACTCTAACAGTTGGAGGAATCTGACTCCTGCTGGAAGTTCTGCCAGATTTCCTGAGCACTCTCTCTCTCTCCCTTCAGAGCTGCTTCCTGTGGGATCCTGGGTCTGTGCTCTGCTACTCTCCTTCCTCTCTGTCCCCTCTGGATCATGATCCCCACTGTTTCATGGTCACTACATCCAAAGCTGCCTTGGATTATCACATTCCCAAACAGAGCTTCCTTGTTGGTGAACAGCAATCCCAGTTGCGCACCAGCCCCGCTGGCCACTCCAGGACCAGTATCCAGAAGTTATACCTGACACCCTCTACAAATTGTCTTGACCGCTTGTGTCCCACCATGTTGGCTTTCAGGCAGATGCCAGGGAAGTTAAAGTCTCCTACAAGAACCAGGGTCAAAACTTCTTAAAGTTATTTAAGAAAGGTTTCTTTCATTTCCTCACCCTGATTGGGTGGTCCCTCGACAGGGTCACCCTCACCTCTCCTCTGCCTCTGACCCACAGCTGTCACTCAGCTGTCCTCCATCCCTTAGCAGAGCTGTGACATCTAATCTGCACCCCCATGTGGAGGCCAACTGCCCTCCTTATTGTCCCTGCCTCTCTTTCCTGAGGAGCTTGTGTCCATCCCTTACTCTAGTCATGCAGTGTCCCACCCCATCTCTGTTACTCCAGCTGTAGCTCATTGACCACACATGGAGCTGCAGTTCCTCCTGCTGGCTTCCCACACCATGTGCATCTGCCTACACATATTCAAAGCAGGCAGCCCTTTGCCCTGCTCTGTAATTCCTCAAATCTCTCCTGCTCCTGTTGCTCTGCATCCTCTTGATATGTGATGACTTCAGCTGAATGCCAGTTCTGTAGTGTGATATGCAAGTATCTCTTTCTATGCTTGTGTGGGACAGCTGGTTTGTACCACGAAATAGTTATTAGCCATTGAGTTCAGTCAAACTATAAAATAAAACAACAATTAAGATTTATGAAATAATTGTCTTACAAAAGGCTACTGAAAAGGAGAAGCAATAATTAAAAAGCTGAAAGCAAAAGAATTGCTTGGTGCTGCAACAACTGAAGATGTAGCTGCAGGTAAAATTACTGTTGGTGGGCTGAAAATCTAAAATTTTAACATTCGTTCTGCTTTCACCAAGTGCCACGAATGAATTTTTCTGCATGCCTGACCACCTTTGCAATCAGATGGTGTCAGATTGTTACTTGCATGTAGTTTCATTTGCTAATGCAAACCCCATGTTTGGTGCGCCACTGTTGCTAATACACAACTGAGTGATGCTTCACTGCCCTTCTCAGGCTTTCCTATTTGAGTGAAATACTGACTAAGATGATCTGAGCTCCTCTGTTGCTAGATGAGTCCGTGTGCAATTGGGCTACTTTCAATTATAGAATACGGAAAGCTTTGAATTCTTGCTCCAGACTAGTCATTAACGTTGGTATCACACTGTGATAAAACCACATTTTTAATCTTACAGTACTTAAGGTACATAAAGCATCACTGCTGCTCGAGATTTACTGGCTTCCCACTGCTCAAGTTCATTTTGTCAGCAGTAGAGGAAAGTCAGCTTTGAGTTCACAGGTAAAATGGAGAGAACTGGAAGAAGTGATTCTTGTTCAAAGGTCTTCTGTTGGCAAGGGGCAAATTGCAGGGTAAGTACAAATTGTCTACTTAGTTTAATTAGGAAAAAAAAAGAAAAAAAGCGCAAAATAACCCCTGCCCCATAAATCTCAGTAACATATGGGAATTATAGAAACATTGATAAGAGTTAAGAAATTATTCAATTCAGTCTTAGCTCTTCACCAGTTAAGATTATCTTAGATTCTTATGGACAGTATTTAGATCTTAACTACATTTTTTTTCCAAGGAAATATAGAAAGAGAAACAGTGCTTAAGATCAAGAATATTATAATCTGGACATGGGAGAGCTGAGCGGAGATAGGGCTTCTTCAACTCACCAGCCTGGGTAACTTGTGATTTGGGTGATCCTACTTGTGCTCAAGCAGTTAAAGTTCTTTCTGTTTTTCCTTTGCTCCAAAGGCTTCCTGTCAATACATTTCCACTGCAGAGAGCTTTGGCTAACCTTTTTTGGGGGTTTTGCAGAGCAGAACGCACGATCTGAACCTTCACAGCAAATTAAAACTTGACCGCATATGCTGGCAGTGGCTTATGGTTTCACATGTTGGTAGGGGCTCGGGAAACGTGTGACTGCACCGAATGCACTATTCACATTTCACACTTTGGCATCTGTGAGCAAAGAGGTTAATATACTCATGGGTAATCAGATATTTCAGCACCTCACTATTCAGCAATAACTTTTAATGAAATTATGTAATTTCACCACCTCCACCTTTCTTTTTTTTGACAGTCAGTGTTAGATCCACATTCTTTGCTGGTGTAAATAGGTGTTAAAACTGCTTTAATTAGTCTGGTTTACCCCAGTGGAGGGTGTGACTTTGGCAGTTTATCTTTAGTGCAACTTAATTACATTTACACAGGCGACAATTTTCTCTTCACAAATCACTTGATCTTGTCAAGTGGGTTTGTCTTTTAACAGAATCTGCTCCCCAAACTTCCAGCTTCTTAAAAAAATGTGATTATAAGCATAACTTTATATACAGGAGTTGATCCGAGCTTTCTGTGGCTTGCACAGGGAGGATGTTTCCCTCCAGACCATGCAGAGATAATTGGAGAGTGAGGAACTGCAGCCAAAATAAATATACTCGTAAAGCAGGTGGAATTTCAGAGTTTTGGTGCAAGACGTAGTGGCCTTCAAACATGATATCTCAACTATTTTCTGTATGAGGGATTTTAAATTTATATGTTGTTTTATGCAAATTGCTATCCATTTCATGGATGGACTCCTGGACTATGAGTGTTTCTAGATCTATATCTAGATCTATATCTAGACAGGACAAGGGGCCATGGGCACAAATTGGAACACAGGGAGTTCCACCTGAATATGAGAAAAATTCTGTGATTCTGTGATTCTATATTCCTAGAGTAAGCTGGTGTCACACCACTACAGATTTTCAGGTTGTGATGGCAAACACAGGCGCATCTTTTCCACTAAAAGAAACAGAACACATGGGTCTACATACCTCAGCTGACTTTGGAAATCTAGGTACCATGTTTTCACAGAATCACAGAATCACAGGATGGGAGAGGTTGGAAGGGACCTCTGGAGCTCCCCCCGTCCAGCCCGTGCGTGAGCAGCACCCCCAGAGCAGGGGCACAGGACCGCGTCCAGGCGGGGTGGGAATGGCTCCAGGGAAGGAGACTCCACAGCCTCTCTGGGCAGCCTGGGCCGCTGCTCTGGCACCCGCACAGCAAAGGGGTTTTGCCTCAGATTTCAGTGGAACTTCCCGTGTTCCAGCTTGTGCCCGGTGCCCCTTGTCCTGTCGTCGGGCACCGCTGAGAAGAGCCCAGTCCCACCCTCCTGACACCCGCCCTTCAGACACTGATCAGCACTGAGGAGATCCCCCTCAGCCTTCTCTTCTCCAGGCTGAACAAGCCCAGGTCTCTCAGCCTTTCCTCCCCAGGGAGATGCTCCATCCCCTGAGCATCCTTGTGGCTCTGCGCTGGCCTTGCTCCAGCAGCTCCCTGTCCTTCTGGCACTGGGGGCCCAGCACTGGACACAGCACCCCAGCTGCGGCCTCCCCAGGGCAGAGCAGAGGGGCAGGATGGCCTCCCTCGCCCTGCTGCCCACACTCCTGTCCATGCAGCCCAGGACACCGCTGCCCTTCTTGGCCCCGGGGGCCCAGCGCTGGCTCAGGGGCACTGGCTGCCCACCAGCACTGCCAGGGCCTTCCCAGCAGAGCCGCTTCCCAGTTTCAGTCTTGAAATAAAGAATGTCCATTTTATTTTGCTTATTTTAATCAAACTTTTCCTCAACAAGCTGTCACATGGATATTTAGAAACAAGTTCTGCTTGTCTTCGGAGATGATGCCACTGTTTGTTTGCGCAGATGGGCTACCAGCTCTTTTCTTGTTCCTAAATACTGCTGTAGCTGTACCTCCAGTGTGTCACTGTATGATACATGTGCAAATTATCCATGAGGAATTCACTCTGATTTTCAGCAGCTTCAGAAAGCACATTTATGTGTTCATTTATCTGGGAGTACGTATCCAGAAAGATTGCTAGTCAGGTAGAAATGTCATTCATGCCTCTCTCGATAAAATTTAGATAAATAAAACTTGGAAGGGAAGCTGAAGAAAAGATTAATTGAGAAACACAAACAGTCAGAAACTTCCATTTTGAAAAATGCAGAATAACATCAGAAACCAAAAGAGAGAAAGTTTTTATGATGACCACAGCATGACTCCAGCTTTTATCTTTACTGAGAGATATTATATTCACAATATCCCATTGTCTTTCCTTAGAGGGAGTTTCAAGGATGCCTGAGGATGCACCTACTGTCTGTTAGCTCTAATTTCAGTCCTATACTGAAATTATACTGGGCTGCTGTTTCAGTCTGGGCCTTCTGAATATCCAGCTTGACAGCACTGTGGGTGCACAGGAGCAGTGTGTTTGGAGATGGGAGCAGGAGCTCTGCAGCTCCATCACATAACACCCTTGGAAAAATATCTGCTACCCTGAGTCATGTTGAGAGAGGGGGACACCCATCTGTTGCAAGTCTTACCTCATTTTCAAGTTTTGGTATGCAAAGAATGAGCTATACAGTTTGTAATATTTTAAAAAATCAAATTGGGTGAGATGTACAAGGAGTGGAAAAATGGAGCTTCCTTATTCTCTGTGTTGTAGAGGAGGAAGGAAGTAGTAGGGAGGGACTGAGTGACATGACAAATCTCTGGAGAGATCAGCTTCAACACTGAAGTCAAGTTTCCTGAGTATCAATATTTTGTTAAAAAGATCAACAGATTTTGTTTGAACTGAAAATATGTGTATATACATATCGATAAGGGCATTGGATATTGCTGTGATGGGGTGCTTCAAAGACTGATAAAGCAGGACAGTACTAAATTCATTCATTAACAACACACTCCTGGCTAGCAGTCAGTTCATAGACAATATTAATCATCAGTGCTATGTACACAAAACCATTATTCTTTACCACTAATGTTCTAAATTAGCTGTGAGTACACAGGACCAGGGAGGCAATGCCATCTCGTGCTGGTGGCTGTGGCCCCTGGTGGTCCTAGTGGCTGAGGTCGATCCAGGTGAACAAGCTTGCAAGCTCATCAATAAGAAAAAGCCAAGCTGAAGTAGGTTGTCATTTTTCTTCTTCCATTTTCCTTGCTGATGCCTGTTGGTTTTATGCTGTTGTCCTCCTCCCAAAAAGGAGAATGTGTTGCTGCTTATCTTGTTTTCTTTTGTCTTGCCAGCCATCCTTCCTGTGCAATCAGTAGTCCCCTGTGCTTCTCTTGTCCTTTTTCTGAAAAGTTTTGTTGGATGCCTCCTATGTGCAGGTACACAAATCTGTCTTTACCCTTTTGGTAGTCACACTGCTCCTATACTTGCACATTGTGCCTGTCTATATCATCACAGTATTACAAAATACACGTGTACCACAGACAGTTACACTAGTTTAGTGTGCTTATTTCTGGATTCAAAGCAAGATAATATTAATTATATCTGGACTTATAGTAATTACATCCTGAATGGTAAATTTATAATGTATAAGTATCACAGGCCTCTAATTTGGCTACAGTTTCCTAGTATTGATTTGGGAAACACCATGATAAACATTTTTTACTGAAAATAAGCAGCTTGTGAATGATTTGCTCATATGTGAGACAGACAGTGCTTACTCTATGTACAGGCTGGTGACTTGAATTTTGATTGCTTTACATACATTGAATTGAATACATTGAATTTGCACGTTTGCAACCATCAGATCAAACTATTCTTTGAGTATTTAAAATAGGAAGTAAAATATACATTTGAGCAGACACACACATGTGTACGTTTGGGCTTTTCAAATGACATATACTCAGTGAGTGAATCCAGAGCCCCTTGACAGCCCAGTCTTGTAAAAGAATGCCAGACTTTATCTGGGCCTGTGTGGGATTTCATGATGCTGTTTTTCTTTTAAAGCCACTAGTACTTCATGTTGCTATGGCTACTCCATCACAAAACCTTGTTACCAATGCATTGCTGTGCTTTAAATGCAGTGTTTTCCCATCGTATTTGAAATTCTATTGTACTTTTCTCCAGTGAGGGATATTTTTGGAAGAGGTTTGCATCAGGGAAGGCTTCAAGACCTCTTGGTGTAACATATTAAGATTTTAGTGTTTAGCTGTCCACTTTAACCCTTTAATGGATTTATTGAGTGGCAGGAAAGAATGAGCATTCGTGCCCTGGCTGTTTCAATTCACAGACTGGTATTGCTGATAAATTAAGCTAGTATACTAAAACTCAGATTGTCAGAGCTGAGGTGCCAGGTATGTATTCTGCCAGGATCAGAACAAGTTACTGGACTTTAAAAGTTGCTAAAGAAAAAAAGTAATGCCATACGATAGACAAGGCACTAGCTCTAAGGCTTTTTTTTGGTCCCAATAATATCCTAGACATCTAATGCTCCCGAAATTTTGTGGTGCCTCAGTGTTGTCAATGACAGCTAGTCTGGCATTTGCCAGCAGCAGTAGGTAATCGTTTTGGTGCACTGTTGCCACTAGCAGTCAATGCTCCCTAAAGATTTGCTAATAGCTAGAAGGGGTGAGTGAAATGGGATGCTTAGCAGGGCAAGTCTTTCCTGCACTGTGATCACTCTGAGAGAGCAGCTACAAGAAAAATCAGCCACAAAAAAAATGCTGTCTGGTGATAAAACCAAAGTGTTCTTGAGTGCTGCAATTTCCTTATACCCTTCGCTTTCTTTTTACTCCCATAGTGGTGATGACTGAATGTAGTTTCAATCTGACATTAGCAGGTCTTTAAGAAAACCGGTGTTTCATGGGAAATCCCTCCCTTGACTCCCTTCTGAAATAAGAGCAGGGATTAAAATAAAAATTAAAAAAAAAAATTCTTTTATGTTTCATTTACTGCTACTTTGTCCAAACCAACTTTTTGGTCAGTACTCAGGGCAAAAGCAATAATGCTAGTAAATCATATAATATTTTCTTTGTTATGAGAGTGTTACAGGAGAGGCTGCTATTGCTGACACAGTCAGTCCTTAGTGGGGCTCACAGCATATGTCTGACCTGCAAAACATCCCTGCAGTGGATTCAAAGGATGATCTTCCTCAACCCTCTCTGTGTGAAGGTGGGATCTCCTCTCCCATCTTTCCAGACATCAGTTTAACAAGACAACTGTACTAAAGATCACTCTCAAAGGTAGCTTGCTCTCCTCCTCCTCTCCCGACAGGGAGAAGGTTAATGAGCTCCTGTGCTAACCACAGAAATACTCTCAAAAACTGCCAAAGTACTCCCAAAGCTGTGGGAAAGGGTTGGTCGGGTGGCAGTTCAGAGCCAGACATCCTCAGAAAAGTAAATGCTCTCAAAACACTTGAGGGAGGAAGGGTTCGGGGTGGAGATGGACAGGTTGGCTTTAAAAGCTTGGACTTTCTTCTTGGCTCCCTAAAGTCTACCCAGCCCAGGTACAGAAGAGCTGGTCTGCCAGGATTGTGGATCCTGGCAGCAGCAAGTGCTTCTTTTAAATTCCTTATTTCACATCTGACTCCAGACAGGGGTACTTGGGGCTCATTTATCCCTTTTGGTAGTTTGCATTAAATCCCCGGCTTCTGACTGTGGTGGTCCTGACTCAGTGCAGCCTCTTGTTTTCTTCTCACATACCGACTTCAGAGAAATAGCAAGTGCCTGGAGAGAGTTTTAAACCCAGCTATTGCAGAGTGTTGAGCTCCTCAGTTTACTTTTTAAAGGGAGTGAAAACTGCTGTTGCTGTGTTACAACCAAGAGGGATGTGAATCTCTCGGTTTCAGTAAATTATTCTTGTCATGTAGTGTCTGTCTTCTGCATTTGTATTTCTCTGAAACTTATTAAAACATGTCTGAAAAAGGAAAGGTGGAAGGGAAAGTAGCACATCTCGGGTGGTAGCAAATGCTGTTGTTTATACTTCATCTACACCAGGCAAGACAGTAAATGAATTGGAGCTCCTCACATCAGGCAGACTTTAGATGACATTGCATATCACAGCATACCTCTGAGGGGACACGTGCAGCCTCATTTTCTAACTTTTATCTAATTTTGAAAAAAGGAATGGAAGTGCACGATCTCTATCTACAAATTAGGACATGGACAGGCAAATAACCTTGATCTGGAAAAGAGAAGAAGGGCCTCATGTTTGGTATGTGAAAGAAATGGATTGCATTCTTGTCTGTCACAAACCTCATGTGACCTTTAATGAAACACTAAATTATCCTGTCTTTTGTCCTCCCCTGTTTTATAGCATCTCTAAAACCTTCATGAAATTTATTTTTTGCCAGTTTAGCTTTACTTGAAGTGTTTGTGGTTTTCCAAAGCAGGTCAGATGGTGCGGCATTGCCCTTCTTACTGTTCCCACTCAACCCAGAACGCCATCGTATCCCTAAGCCTCGGTGCGCTCCGTAGGGGCAGTGTGTTCCCCTCAGTGGGATGGTGTGGGTGCGGTTGTCTGAGTGTGGCCCAGGGCCCAAAGGCAGGATCTTGCAAATACCTGAAAAATTACGATTTTTGTTTTTTAAACCTGGTCCATGGAAACCACACAGAGAAAAGACACAGAAAGAAGACATAAAAATGTCTGTCACTTTTCTAAAACTGCCTAGTATTTTGGAGTCTGCAGTTGTTCCCAGTATCCTTTGTGTAATGGAAAACTCTTCTTTTTAGATATTGTTTTCTGAAGTTATGAGTAAAGGAAGGACTCTGTATTTTCTTTCTACAGTGTGCAGACAGGGACTCCTTCTGCTTGTTCTTCTCCTGGCTTTGGGAACCGTGCATGATCAACCCGATCTAGCTCACTTAATCTTCAGTCTGGGACTTTGGGAACTTTTCTGATAAAATGAACTGTGAGACCGTTAGTCTTTTGTAGCCTTTCATATTCCTTGGAAGAGAGCCTTAAACTGGTTTTTAACTGAGAAAAGAAAGATGTGCATATACCCTTGTTTTGGAAAGAAAGGAAAGAATTGCATGCATCCGTCCCTGAAAACTGCTGCATTACTGAGGACAGCTCCTAGTTTATTTTATTTGTAGATTATATGTATTTGTAAAGTTTTATTGCATAGTTCATATTCATTAAAACATCTTTTGGAGGTGTCACTTTAAAGAAGGGAGCAGGAAGGATGGAGAACTTCAGGCCTCCTGCCTCAAGGCTCTCTCTGACTCAAAGTCCTATTACTAACATTAAATCCTAACTCTCTAACATTTATCTTGCAAAATGTTTTATATTTTTCTAAAATTATTAGATTGACCAAAGAAATAGAGATCTATTTTATACAGTGATACCTTGTGAAATTAAGGTTGACAGGTGATAGACTTTCTCTTTAGAAGGACTTGAGAGAAAAAAGTAATCAATGGAGAAAGTTACAGGAAAATGTTAGCATAAGAATGAGTGGGTTCAAATAGTCTGCTCATAAATTCAGGCTGGACTAAAGAAGTTTGCTCACAGATAGAGGAAATGAGGTTCTGGAATGACATTCCAATAATAATGGAAAAAGCAATCAAGCAAGTTGTAAAAGACAAAATAACTTTTCTGCAGGTAACTATGCTATATAACTTACAATCGCATTCATTGCATGGGAAGTTCCTCACAGGCCTGTGTTTCTGTCCTAATGGAAGTTCCCAAACGGACAGGACTGGGGCTCTGTTGGCAGTATGGCGTCCTCCAAAGACTCTTTTATTAGTAATTTTCAGAAGGGAGGGAAATAACCTTCTCCCAAGCATTTAGGAATTTTTGTGGGTAAACAGTGGGTTGGGGCTGCCAGATGCCCTCCTAGCTGCTCTCTCACTCCCCACTTCTCAACAGATGATGGGGAGAAAATTAGATTTAAAAAAAAATAAAGACATTTACCAGTTACCACCACGGGCAAACGAGACTTGACTTGGTGAAAATTGATTTGATATGTTGCCAATTAAAGTTGGAGATTAGTTGAAATTATGTGAAAACTCATGATACTTTACCACTTCTCTTCTACCCACTTGCCATGACTTACAAATAAAATAAAATAAAATAAAATAAAATAAAATAAAAGAGGAGCAGCCCCGTACCTCTAAACTGGATTAGTGCTTGCTGCTCTGTTTCAAATCAACTCCATCTTGCAGGGAGCCTGCCAAGCCAAAGAGGCCGTCACCGGCAGGGCATCACACTGTTGGCCAATCTCTGAACTCTCTGATGGTGGCGAGGTGCCAGTGTTGGTCTGCAGGATGCTCTTGAACCACTTGATTTCAAAACGGTCTCCTGCCCTATTCCCCAGTGCCGCAGCCTCACTCTGTGGTGTTGTTCACGTGCAGGTGGAGAAGACCAGAGGTCATTTGTTGATTCTTCTGCCATTGAGCCTTCAAGTGTGGAAAAATCTTTTATCTTTCTAGCCTTTCTAACTTTCTTCACAGTCAGTATCACAAAAGGCCTCTGAGAGATGTAAGCAACAGCATTCCCATTTTACACATAAAAATAAACCTTGCTAGCTTAGTTGGAACTAATTTGCTAATTAATGGCTCCCTGCTTTTCTTTTTTCTTAGAAGTTGTGTTATTCCTGTGGATAATAGTACTTTGTATTGTTGTTAGGCTTGTTTGGTTTATTTTTCTCTAGTGAGCATCTCTTTTGATTTAACTGTAGGCAGTTAGGGAGAACAATAGAGAGGAGATAAATGAAAGCGTACAGAAAATATTCATTAAAATATAGGTCTTTGCCTTACTTGCCACAGATGAGCAAGATGTAAGACTGCTTTTCTTTAGATTCTTCTTTCACAGCCTATTAACATCCCCTTATCTTTTTTTAAAACTTTATATTTCTTTCCAAAAAGCTAGCAATGTGTTTAACGAGTGAAAACATTCTCCTTTAAAGGTCACACCACTCTTAGATTGACTTGACTGTTGATTGCATTTGAGCTAGTAGCTTTAATTCATGTTAACTCCATTTGTTTTTAATTAAGCAATGTCTTTTAAGCAAAGACAGTCCATCACTACTGTCAACAGGTAAGTTTTGCTCTTTAAAATTGAGTCTTATATTTCAGTTTAACTGAGATAAAGCTTTGATGGTGATTTACTCAGACTATAGATTTTTAAACAGGAATGTAAATTGTCTCGCAATTTGCAACAGTCCAATTCAACCTAATAGCTTTTGAAGTGAATTGTAATGGAAACAACTCACCTAGCCATATACCTAGCTGCATATTAACATACATTGCCTCAGTATCAAGGGTGAACCAGGTAGCATTTATGTTTATGAACATTGATCCTGCCCAATNAAAACCCCTTTGCTGTGCGGGTGCCAGAGCAGCGGCCCAGGCTGCCCAGAGAGGCTGTGGAGTCTCCTTCCCTGGAGCCATTCCCACCCCGCCTGGACGCGGTCCTGTGCCCCTGCTCTGGGGGTGCTGCTCACGCACGGGCTGGACGGGGGCAGCTCCGGAGGGCCCTGCCAGCCCCCAGCATTCTGTCATTCTGTGATACTGTAATCAAATACAAATTTTGACATGTGGGTTATAGTGCTTAAAAAACGGAAAAGAAAAAAAAAACAAACAGCAAAAGCCTCACGCTTTTTTGGGTAAGCTCTGGGACTGCTTTTTTCATCAGCTTACTTAATTTTTCTTGTTTTCTGAAGTGCATCAGAGAAGAGAGCATAGAGAATGTTGTCTGAGATCAATAGCAGCATCTGTCTGAATTAGCAGCGGTGCAAATTCGGATGGTCTTGTGCCAGGACATAATAACAGCATTGTCTTTTCTATTAGAGACATCAAGTTTTCTGACTGACGTGTTTTGTATGATGCGTATCGATGAGTTGGAATTGTTCACTTAATAGTGCAAGATATATGGCATTTCTTTCCTACCGTACATATGACTTGAGTGCTGCTTTTACGGTACTAACATCATTGTTTGTCTTTTATCTCTGTTAATCGTATAATGCTGATTACTTGCATACAGTACAATTTTTGTGAAAAAAAACCAACCAAGAAAATGTAATCCTGGCTATAAAATTTGCAAGTGAAAGGACAATAAGGGTCTTAAAGAACATTAAAACATTTCAGATTATATTTGACAGTGCAAGGCATATGAATTCTTAAATCTTTCTGAATTAGTAGTGATTAGCAAATATTATACATGCAAAGATTTTGCTTTTTTATTTTTATGCCTTCACTGTCTTCTGACAGCAGAAGTGGAAATTGTGGCAGTTGTGACTGGAATGCTAATAACTGAACTAGGCATTTTTAGTCAGTGGGATTCATTAGCCGTTTTTGCTTGATTTGTATAATATCATTAGTATTTTATGTATACTTATGCACTTGATTTGGTTTGCTTTTAACTACACAGAACAGAATTTCTTACATATTTCTTTTTTACCCTTTTGCTTGTTATTTCTTGGCAATTAAACATTTGCCTGTGTAGCAAAATCCTTTTCTTTTAAGTAGGAGATTCTGCTCAAAACACCTAACTTTTTGTTATTTCATGTATTCAGGCCTTCTTCCCCTTTGATGTACTTTTTGATAATCGATTCTTAGCTTTTCCTACTGCTTCTAAAGAGAAGCTGTCTCTTTTGGAAAAAGTAACGAAAAAGAAATCAACAACGGTAATCAAACTGAATTATAGCAAAGCTCTGGCTTTCAGCTAGCAATTGCTACAGAAATTGGTCCCAATTCATTGTATACTGTATGCACATGTAATTGAAATTTCCTTCTTTTTTTTTTTTCCATAAACTTGTTCCCAAAATACTGCGTATCTCTTAGCCTTAATTAAGGGGAAAGCTCAACCTGAAACGCAAGTAATTACCAGAATTTCTGCAGGGCTGTGGAAGATTGCAGAAGAACTAGATGAGAACACCAGTAAATACAATAGGTGCATGCATCTTCCTGCTCTTCCTTATATTTTCACTACCAACAAGAAGCAGACATAGTGAACAATACCTTGGAATTTTTAGAGTTGTTAGAAAAAACAAATCCAAAAATACAGTGGATATACTTTATAGTATAAGGCCAAAATTGTTTTCTCTTTTTGATTTGGCCAGTTGCTTGATGCTTTCTTTCTTTCAGGCTCTCTTTTGCAGGAAAAATTAATAGCCAAGTTCTGTCTGTTTACACAGGAAGCCCCATTGCCTTTAACTTTACAAAAAACAGATAGGGAGTGTTTTCCTCACTTAAAATCCTAGGCATTTTTATTTCTTTTTCTTTTTTTTTTTTTCTCGTTAGCACTCTGCTCAGAAAGGGGTCTCTTTTTCTATCTCTCTCAGCCACATTTCCAGTGCTGCTGCTACTGCTTCCAGCCTGCTGCTTTGTGCCTACATTTGTACAAGTTATGGAAAAAGGGCTGGAAGCTACTTCTAGCATTTTTATTGCACCCCCGGTTTCTCTTCTGCACACCTCTGCTTCTGGTTGACCTTGTCCACATGTAGGTTTTGCATTATGGGCCCAGCAGGTTTTTGTAGCCAGCTACCCTCAATTCTTTTTGCAGACTGTGAGTTGAAGGATATGAGATTTTTGGTTTTGGTGAGGCTTTATGCAAATTTCATCCCATTAATAGTGCCTGCCCCTATTAATCATTTCTGTGGTGTCTGAAATGGCAGCACACTTCTCGTGTGTGATCACGCAAAAGGAAAAGCAAAAAAATCACCGCTCGATCAGGCTTAGCAGGTTACATGCTTCATGCTGGGTTTTCTGTCTGTCAAGACATTTTTGCTCCAATGAACCCAGTTAAATATTGCTGCCTTTCAGATCTGCTTTGGGGATTTTTATTTTTTTTTCCCTCTCCCTGTCTGGTTTCTGTCCTGCTACCTGTTGGGTCTGTGCTGAGGGCTGTCTGAAAGGAGCTGGTTACTTCAGGCAAGCCTGCTTGCAGGGACACCTTTGTTATCCCGCTGGAGGCTGCTTTGCTGACAACTGTTCACCTGCTGAAGCTTCTGCACTTGCGATCTCTGTCCCAAGAGCAGTCACAGTGACATTTTCCTTTTCTCCTGGAGGACAGTTAAATTTAATGTAGCTTTGGAGCCTACTGTATTGCAAATACAGGACGAGGGCAATGCAAGATCTCTGCCAATGCCTATGACATTTAAACCAGTTACCATTTAGCTTCAGGTTTTGGTGGTTAAAAGTCCTAAAACTTCCACATTTTGCACCTGCCTTCCAGCCCAACTCCTCTCAGAAGAGAAGCAATGATCTGTTACAGGCTTTGCCTTCTCCTCACTTCATTTACCACCTGGAGCTGCTAGGGCAAAAAAAGTAAATAGATAAAAAGAGTAAAGATGTAACATTGTTTAAGGACCTACTTCTAGGGCATCTTAGGACTTCCTATATAAAATAAGATTTCTAGCAGGCAATGTGAAATCTCAGCCTCTTCTTGTTTCTCTGGATATACTATCCCCTCTGAACTGCATAGCAATTTTATTTATGAGGACTTCCTCTTAAAATCTGCATAGCAACAGGTTAGTTGGCTATTATTATTATTATCTAAACCATAAAGACACGTGCAAGTTCACAGGAGATACTACTCTTTCTCACAGACTGTGTGCCACATTAGAGCAGTGACCTTTCACACCAGAAGTGTTCAAATTAAAAGTAGAGGTGGTGCCCACTTCAGAGCTGTCACTAGAGCGAGCTGCAAGGCTTTTGGGGAACAAGCTAGCACTGAAAGCCCCACCGCTTTCACTGGAGCTGGGATTTCGCTTTGTGAATTTCCAAATATTTTACTCTGCTGGATCTGTGTCGATCTGTGGGAGAAAAAGATGAAACTTGGTGTCAGGAAGTTTCCTGAGGGTAGTAATCAACAAAATTTGTGTTTTGGAGGGGAAAAGGAGGTTCCTGCTGATAAGGGAGGCTCTGTCTGATTCTAATCTTTTTCACCTGTTGAACAATTATTGATGACTTTCATTAATAGTGCTTTGTTGTCGTGCTATGTAAAAGAGAATAATCAGTCCTGCATTAAGCTACATGTAAAAAGTCTGTCTTTATTTGCATGGTAATGAAGTACTACCTAAGGTGTTAGAAGTAGAATCAATAGGCTAATGAGATTTTATGCAAACAATCTCAAGTAACAACCTGGTCTCACCCTTAGATAAAAGGATTTGTTTGAAGTAGGAAAATACTTCAAAGTTTTTTTTTAAAAAATATGTATTCTTATATCAGTGCAAACTGAAACATGAAAAAGAACTTTTTTTTAAAGTATTACAGAAAAGAATTCCAATCTATCTACATGCAATAGTAAATAATAACCTAATCAGGCCGATTTTTACAAGAAGGGGTACAGTCTTGTATATCAGTTTCATTCTTTTCTTTGGCATTTATATTTAGCCTCAAGGATGAAGTATCTAGAAGTCCATAGCTGAATATAAACCATCCTCTCTGGAATAAAAAATAAAATAATAAAAAAAATTGCCTGCAGCTTCTCGGGTAACACTCATGTACTTTGCAGTTGGGGAAGAGACAACTGTGCAGGTGAAGAACTGACCATAATGGTACAGTGTTCTGACTGACATAAACGTGCCACAGTGTTTTGGAAAAGAGCGTGGATTTACATTCTTAGCTTTAGATTGGTGCCCTTTTTTTATTCTATTTGACTTATGATTGATTCTTCATATCTTTTAAGTGAAACAGTATTGCAGAACGCACATTTTACGGCTGGACTCTTTGGATGCAAATTACGATTCGCTGCAGTTGTTGGTAGGGAGAAGGAACAGAACTCTGTATTGTCCTGGAGACAGACAGAGAAAGCTGCAGGGAACTAGTGTGGCCAAACCCCATTTGGTCTGCTTAGCCCAGCTAAGGCATGGGAAACCCACCTGAGTTTGTGTTTGTGTTACCAAGACAGTTAGCGATGCACAGAGCTAAGATGCTATATAATAAAGGAAAAGTCCAGAAATACAGGTTCAGCTGTTTGAGGTAGTTTGAAACCTTATAAACCACAGGTTTATCCAACACATATAAAAAAAACAGATGAAGTAAACTATGCTGGTTTATTAGAAAGACATGCAAAAACCAGAGACTGAGCAAGGCACAATGAAGAACCTCAGGTGAAAGCAGAAAAAATCAGTACAGATAGAGCTAAATGATTCTCTTTTTCCATTTTCCCAGCTAGCTCAAGCGTGAGAGAAAAACACATTTTTATCCAGAAATCTGCTCTCCCACCAAAAATCTTCATTCTCTTTGTGTAGGAAATAAAACGCTTTTCTATATTTTCTCAAGTGCTCCAGTGCTTCTGAATGGGTTTGTTTTCATCAGCCAGTATCATGGGTGCAATAGGTGTCTGTCTCACAGCCAGAGACAAATTCAGATGGACTGTAATGAAAAGGACGGGGAGAACGGGAAGGCTTTCTGCATCCTAACACTTAAGGATGCATTTTTCCTTTCAGCTGCTCCTACTGCAGGAGCGATAGCTCCCACGGTTCATAATGGAATTGGTTACGTGCAGCCCTGAAATGGCAGGGGTGCTGTTAAACCTGTGTTGTAGCATCCTGTAAAAGAAGCACTTGCTGTCCCCGGGTATTGCCTTTTATTCAGGAGTGTTCAAAACTGGATGGAGGTAAAGGGTTTTATTATCTTTAGTGAGATTCGGGTTGCACAACAGAAATATGTTGTGCAAATTTGTAAATTTGACTCGTTTTATGACTTAGAATAAGAAGTACTAAGGGGCTGCTCTCTCTGGTCTTGACATACGTAATGCTCCATCTGGTTAAGAGACGCCGTTCCTTCCTGAGGATAATCATCCCTTCTCTGAAGCTGATAGTGCCTGCAGTGAAGGCTGCTCTCCCTCTACTTCACGCACCTCTTTCAGTAACAGAGGAGGAGAGAGAAATGTTCAAGGCAGTTTAGGGTTAGGAGACTTTTGAGAGTGCTGGTCTCTCAGAAGATGAGCATCTCTCATCTCATCGGCATTGCTTTACTTAGAGATGCCAGACCTTTCAGGCCAAGTAGCTTTTGTGTTTTAATCCAGGACTGAATATGTATCTAATCTATGTGCTTTGCTAGTGAATAGATAAACTGAATGACTTTGCACTAAAATAAAATGATTCTTTCTAAAAATGCTAATGAATCCTCTTCCTTATAAGAATAAAACAGAACTTCTGCCTATGAGTTATTGCTCCCTTTTTTTTATTTTTTTATTTTTGCTTTCCGATGAAATCAACCCCCCCTAAGAAGTGGGCAAAGCACCATTTCATGGCAGAGCACTTGTGAAATGTGCCCCATAGTGAGATGTGTCTACTTTGAATTTCTCTGGGATACTGCCAAGATGCTCTTTCAAAGACAGCCCTGCAAGTAAAAGGAGTGCTCCTTGAGGTGGGTAATGCTTCATTTAAATGAAAATTACAGACTGTGTTTGGGAAAGGGACTTGAACAACCCTAACAGCTTTTGTCAAGCAGGTTTTTTTTGGTGTGGGAAAGACAGACGAAAAAACTGAAGCTTTTTGACTTGTAGGAATTTAAAGCTGTTGTCTCAGTCTGGGTGTTGTCTCACTGATTTCTTTTCACTTCCTTCATCCCCATCCACCGATTGCAGACCAAGTGACACTTGTGCACATGTGAGCAGGAAAATGCTGCCCTAATAGGAAGTGCCCAGTTCAAACAGCGTCACACCTCTGCCGTCTCCGTTGTTGTCACTGTGAACCACATTTCTGAAACAAAAGGTAGCATCTATAAGCTTTCTGTGCTGTCGTTGCTGGCCACTGACAGGGCATTGCTGCTGTTACGTGGAGGCAGATGTCACACGATGAACTGCACTGTCTAGGCTAATGGTGGGTTGGTGATGCTTTCCATTTCCATGTTTTAGCTAAAGACCAGATCAAAACTAGTTAAAATTAAACAGATAGGAGGGAAGAATAGTTTTGGTTGGCATGTTGTTTTCCATTGGCTCTTTTCACAGTTTTGTTTATTGAAAACAACGTAAGTTTTCAATTATGTATTTATTGGATTTTTAATTGAAAGGACCATTATTAAAAACCTCTGACAAGCTAGATAAGGCTTTCTGGTTTGGTTTTAACAGGTCTGCTGAAGACTTATGACATCATCTATAACTATTTATGAGTTAATTTCTCTCACTGATATAAATTTATTTTTTAATCCTTCTGCGAGGTCCTTCAGTTTCTTCTACTGTGGAGCCCAAGGGAACCAGAAATTAACATCTAAGGCAGCAATCATAGTGAGTTATAATTTT